>WBMV01003343.1:871202-1011251 GCA_013396655.1 Campylorhamphus procurvoides
AGGGGAGGGAAGGGGAGGGGAAGGGAAGGGGGGGAGGAAAACGGGCAAATATGAGCAGAGAAGGGGTAAAAATCATGGTACCGACAACACATGTATCTTTATGGTCTGAAGGCAAACCCACTACAAAGAACTGCCCAGTTTTCCTCCAGACTACAGTAGAGCAGGAGAGACAGCTCCCCCAAAATCTGATGGAAAACCACTGTGTGTCATTATAACAAAATAAATTATTTCATTACATTCATAGACTGAATTAAGTCTCTCTGAAGGCTGTTGTTCTTTGTTTGTACCATTCACACTGAAAAACTGTTCCAGAACTTAATATCCATTATAAATTATTTTCATGGCTAGCTTATACCTATTGCTCTTGTGCCAACATCACCTTCCTGCCTATTTCACAGTTTACTCTTCCTGCTGGGTTGTTTCCCACTGAATTTATTGAGAGCATACTCATCTCTCCTTAACCTTCTTTTAGCGAGTGATAACTTAAGTCTTTTCTATAAATCAGAGGCTACTCTCTTTCAACTAGCCTTCTGTCTCTTCTCTGGTTTGTTTGGAAAGTATCTTTCCCAAGCTCAGTAACAAAATCAACATACATGAACTACAAGGGTCACAGATGTCCTGTATGTGACCAGTGGAAATACACATCTGGGTACAGCTCAAAATTGTATCCCAGAATCAGAATTATTTAATGATTACAAATACAGCTTCTATTTAATACAAGCTTACTGTATGGCAGAAATTCTTGTTCATGACCTTGTCTTCTATTCCCTTTTTATCACCATAAATTCTTCTAGATCATCTTAGCTCTTCTCTGGTTTCATCTCATCTGTATTGACAGTAGCTTCCAGCCTCATTTCAGTTCATTAAGTATATATATAATGCATATGTTACCTACTTTAAATGGAAATCTGTCCCACAGTTAATCCTTGAAGATCTTTAGTGCTGAGGGATAAATTGTATCTTGGAAGTGTAATATGATTATTCACATAATACAAAGCACTGTCAGTAATACTCTGAATGCCCTTGGAGGGTAGGGGAAGGGGGGAAGAGTGACCCCTTTAGTATTATATTCAGCATTTACCACTTATAGGAAGTTAATACACAACACATTGCCCATAAACCTATCATAAAGGATGCCTACTCTGATTATTGCAGAGACAAGCTCACAAGTCAGAAACTGTCTAGCCCTGCTGGCCCCATACTTCATGAGGACCCCTTAGACTTGAGTGGAACAGCACACAGACAGCTATACAGCTTCTGCTTCCTATGCACATTGTGTCTGCTTTGCTTCCTACTCTACAAGCCATGTAGTTTTTTCCCCCGTCTTGTTCAAACAAATAAGCTGTAGTACAATCCCACCGAATTTATCTTTACTAGGTTGCAGAATTCGGCAACACGCTCATGTAGAAGTATACAATAACAGCACACCTGAAGTTTATCTAAAAATTCAACTCACTGCATGAAATGTTGAACAATTTATTCAGTTCGTTTTGGTAAATTGGTGTAATCTAAATGGACTGAAAACATATATTGACTAAGGTTAAATGGAAAAAATAGCATATGTTTCTAACTGTGCCTTTATATTAGTCAAAGATTCTTATTTGTTAGTTGAGAAAATGCCCTTTGTTGTTGAGCTGCTACAGTAGGAAGCAGATGGCTGTTTAAATCCCAGAATTCCCACCAGAAAATGTGAACAGATGTCTGCAAGCAGAAATAGAAAAAAAAATCTTTCTGTAAGTCCATACAATGGAAACAGAGCCATTTATGAGATTTTATAAAAATCTGTCTGCTTCCAGAAGCCAATATAACATTTTGTCTTCCTTTATCTTTTCCCCTTCTTCCTGTAAGAATACACACCTATAACATGGATGGGGCTTTGATAAAGTAGACCAAGTTTTAAGACTGTGAAACAGTCCTAGTAACACGCCTGGCAACTTTGTGTGTCTGTCTTTGTTTCCTGATTTGTTTACCTTACAGGCAGCAAATCTGTCTTTTACACAAAGCTCAATGCAAAATGGACTTCACTTCCGAGGGCCTAGACATTTTAAAAGAGCAGAGATGTAGGAGGTCAATGTTGAATGTTCAGCAAAGACTTTTTTTTTAGCACAGCCTAAGTCCTGTGTCTCTTTCAAATAGTTATTTTCCTTCCTTGTTTTTCAGTGGTTTGTATCCAATACACTAGAGAGGAAGACTGCTTACTCTTAATGACACCATTTCATGTCTAACAATACATAAAATTTAATGCACAAACATGCAGCAAAGGATTGACAGCTGCCCATAGGCACCACTTAGTGTCATGGATGCATAACAAAAGTTCAGAGTTTTGAGTGGGGGAAAAAACCAAAGGAAAATACATAATATACTTCCTAATATGACACTCCGAGATTACAGAATATAAAACCAGCTTAATCTCTGTTCTTGTGCCCTTAAGGATTCCTCTCTGATTTTCTCCTACAGTTGACTTTCAGCCCTTAAAACAAAAGCAACCCTATCTGAGTTTTCTCATGAAGTTGCTGAGAAATAAAGTATCTTTATGATAGTCAAAGCAACATGGAAAATAATGGTCCTATATTCACATATAGAGGAATGGGTTTCTAGTCATTGGAATATACTGTTTGGGTTACTATTAACTCAGTGCTCAGTAGTGGTCAGAAAAGCAAATGAATACTAGGTATTACTAAGAGAGGATTAGGTAGTAAAATGGGTACTATCATTCTCAAATTGTGCATGATGATGTCGGAGTACCATATACAACACCGGCCTTCCTTTTCCCTCCAGAGAGGGTTCAAAGAAGGACAATGATAGTGATTTAAAATATGCAATATCTTCTAAAAGAAAAATAAATAAACAAAAAACCCCAACAATTTAGGACATGGCAGAGGTCTGTAAGATCTGTGTATAACAATAGGAACAGAGGGGAATAGATTGCTCCCTGTTCCTCTCAATGAGAGGGCTGCAGGCTTTCAAGAAAGCTACCAGTGTTTGACCACCCTGTCAGTAGAGAGATGCTTTCTGATGTTTAGACTAAATCTTCCTTGGCAGAGCTTTGAACCATTCCCATGCATCTTGTGACTGGATTCCAGAGAGAAGACCTCAGCGTCTCCCTCTCCTCTTCCCCTCCTCAGATTGCTGCAGAGTGTGTGAAGTTACCTCTCAGCCTCCTTTTCTCCAAACCAAACAAGACCAAAGTTCCCAGGTGCTGCTTACAGAACATTCATTCCAACCCTTTCTCCAGCTGTGTTGCCATCCTCTGGATGTATTCATGGACCTTCCTATCCTTTTTAAGTTGTGAGGCCCAGAATCACACACAGTTCTGAAAATGAGGTCACACCAAGGCTGAATACAGCAGGATTAGTCACTTCTCTTGACCAGCTTGCAGAAGGATCTAGACAGATTGGAGCACAGGGCAACAACTAATGGGGAGAAATTTAACAAGTCAAAATGCCAGATTCTACCCTTAGGGCAGAGTAACACCAGCCACAAGTATAAATTGAGAGAGGAGTGGCCAAAGAGCAGCCCTACAGAGAGGGACCTGGGAGTGCTGGTCAGCAGCAGGCTCAGCTCTGGTCAGCAGCATGCCCTGGCAGCCCAGAGCCTGAACCGCATCCTGGGCTCTCAAACACAGCATGACCAGTCAGTCAAAAGCTGTGATCATCCTGTATTCAGTGTTGCTGCTTGTAAAACGTTTGAAGGGTGAGCTTGTTCTGCTGTCGTTCTCTGACATTTTAGCACTGTCAGAGACAGGATGCTGAACCAAACAGATCTTTGGTCAAGCTCAGGCTGGTTCTCTCTCTGCTATGCTGTGCAGAGCCCTCACAGACTAGGCAGATATCTAATGCTACCACAGATGGACTGTACAAAAGATTAAGAGTCTCTGTTCTTCCCTGCAGTGAGGAACTACAGATATCTCCCTAATGCTGCAGAAAGGAAAAGAGAGAATCAAAGCAATGGTAAACATTAAAGGCCATGTAATTTTTGCCAGGGAAATTCTGAATGTTACTGGGCTCCAAATGTATCCTTTTGGGACTCATAAATATTGCTTTCAGATACACATTATGCAGCATGCATGAGAACTTTAGACAGCTACTGCATGCATTTGAAGATAAAAGAAGAAATAGATGTGAAAACAGAATTATTTCTAAAAGCACATCTAGAAATAGCCACCCAATCAGATAGAGTATCTTTAAATTCCTTAGTTAAACTGGGGGAAATGCCATATGAAGAACAGGTATCAAGCAAAATCATGTTTCAAAGCAATTAATTTTCTAATAAAAAGACATGCAAAGAAGCATTCTCTTCTTACTAAATACTAAACTAACACATCAGCATGTTTGGCAAAGCCGATAATCTGGATGGAAACCGTTGTCATTAGCAAACCCTCAAAACATTATTATTTCAAGAATTTCAGCTTTGCACTCTTGGTATCAGTCTTAATTTATGATGAAAAGCTGAGGTTAAGAATCACATAGATTAAGAGGTTTTTTCGTGTATGATTAAATGCAGATAATGAATTCATAAATCCACACCAGTGGTGATCAGAACTCCATGATTCAGCTTAGAGCTATGAATTTCACTGGGGTATGCTTTTTAAACAAAGTTTTATCATATATACCCACAGTTCCAGAGTAGGTCTATTCCTGAAAAAAACCAGGATGACACAGTCAAAATGTCCTGTTAATTCTGATTAATTCGTAATCATTATTCAACCTAGCTGGCCTACTGTTTGGGTTTTTTTTTTTAATTATAGGCACTTCTATGTTTTGACTTTGATTAAGAAATACCTATTTCTGCAGAAAATATGTTCCTTACTTCTTGCTAGGGAAAAGAAACACTGGTATCATCCATAAAATGAAGGGGTTTTTTCTGCACCTTTCCATCTCACTTTCCTCTGAGAATCTTTCAGTGCTTATAGACAGTATTGGCAGCAGAGTTAACTTTATATAAACCCCAGGCAGCCCCTCTGGGTCTCACATTCAGTGTTTTCCACGGTAGCAAAGTGGCAAATCATACTCGTGAAGAAGTTAAAGAACATGGCAGGGGGCACAAAATTTTTCAAAGTAAAAAAAAATCAAAATCTAGACATGAACAGGTCTGTTTGTGGGTTTTGGGTTTGTTTTGGGGTTTTTTTTTGTTTGTTATTTTTTATTTTTTGAGGGGTGTGTTTTGTTTGTTTGTTTGCATTTTAACCACTGTGAGAGACTTTATTGCAGGATGTTCAGCAGTTAGTGACCAGGTTATTTTAAAAGTCCAAATGTAACGTGCAGTATCTAGTTATTTTCCTTATTTTTTCTTTTTCATAATACAGTGACCATCACATACAGAACTTCACATAAGAACCTGGGCCACTAGCACTGTTTCATTTCTGCCACTGCTGTAATTTCCTGATGCCTGTCTCCCTGAACTGCTAGTTGGTTTACCATCTGCTTCTGTGTATGCAAATCTGCACCTTGTTCATGATCTTGGTTTGTCAAACTGCCTGGAGTCCTGTGGGTATCACCAGAACACAATATTAAAGAGCCTGTCAAAAAAGCATTAAATTTATGGTATTAATATAATTTTATCAGTTTTTTGTTTAGGTGTCTATGGCATAGACTCAGACAAACTACAAACAAAAGAATTTAAGAATTCCTATTTGTATCTAAGACTGGAGTGAACAAGTAATAATGTTAAAAAAATTAAAATCACTTTTTTTTAAAAATGAAATTAACAGGTATGTTCACAGCCTTCAGAACTATAATGTCTGCATAAACAAAGATCTGTTTCAGAGAGGCAAATGAAGACTTATTTTGTGATGATATAATGCCAAACTGAGTTTTTGTAACATAGCTCTGAAGATCTGGCCAAAACAGAACTGAAACATTAAGCTATCTCACAGCTGATGATCAGAAGAGTTCTATGGAGCTATTGCATATGGCTTTAGAGCAGCCATTTGGGTGCTCTAGAGTTTGTTTACACACATTTTGATGTGCATTGGAATTCGAAATTAGAGATATCAGCTTGAAGTAAAAGTAGTTTTCTGCATCCTACAAGAGTGGATGTCAGTCACATTTACATCTCTAGGCCAAAGCTGGAGATGGCAATAATAGGTCATCTGCATTTAAAGCAACAGAGTCCAGAGCTGGATTATAGTTGTTCATTCTCAGATCAGACAGTGTCTCATTTAAAATACATTTGGGGCACACTAGGATTCAGGAAGTAATGTAAAACATACCTACACTTTCAGCAAGCTGTAAAAGAAGGTGAATCACGTCTGTCCTGGATAACAATGTTGCATTTCATAGTGGTTTTCTCTCTACTTCAGATCCATATGTAGAAAAATACTGAAACATCTAAAAATTAAACTAGATCTTGTCTGTCAGTCGGATTAAGTGCTGACTTATACTCTTAAGTGATGCTCTGCCAGATATCTGCTACTTGCTACATCTTTGCTGCTTTACAAGTATTTTTCATTTATGAAATGTTTTGCATATTGGATGAAATGCATGAATGGCAGAAAAAAAATAAGGGATACTAGAAAGCTTATGATAGGTTTTGCTTAAGAAGAAATAAAATGTAAAATTAATGAAGGTTAGGCAAAGAAGTGGAAAGAGAATCTGATCTGCCCATTTATTCTGGCTCATGTATTATTTTTACTTGCTTTACTTTGAAATCACTCTAGTAACCAGAACTGCCTAAGCATTAGATACACAATAAATATTACATTCGCTTCTTCTCTAGCTTTACCATTACTTTTTATCCCAATCATGCACAGCACTACAGCCCATCAAACTCCTATACCTGAAATCAAAGTATAAGCTGGCTATACTTTGCTGCTGTACTGTGTTAATCTTTTTGGTTGCTAAGGTAATGCATTTATCGAGTTAACTCTTGATGAGTAGTTTGTCTCAATAACATGACAATATGAGTCAGTGGGTACTGTACAAGCTAGATAAGTCCTGATTTTTCTGGTTGAGTCCTTTAAAATTAGTATAGACATCCCCAAGCTACACTGCATTTTGCAGCACAGTTTATGCTTAATTTTCTATCATGCCTTCAGAATAAAACTACTAAAAAATTTTTCCATATACCAGAAAACAGAATCTGTTGCTCTCTCTCTTTTTGTTTTCTCCCTTATCATGACAGCAATATTATAGCATTCTGGACACCAATTCAAAGGAAGAGAGAAACAAACATGGACACTTTTCTATGTTCACTAGGTATCTATTCACAGCTCAGTGATGTTAAAGCCTCAGTAAGGAATCAACACATTTTGGATGCTTGAGTCAGAATAAAGATTAAAGGACAGGAAACAGCCTTTTTGGGAAAACAGCCTATTTGCCTCCTCCTGCCCCCACCTATCTGCACTTGTATCTCTACTCAGCCAGAAAACATTTCAGTGAACACCCATCCTTGCAATTTAGAACAAGCGTTTAGTGATGCTATCATCTTCCTACTTTGTACTTCTAGCCACCTACAAGTGACATTGTGTTTCTCTAATAGGCCATTATGTTGTCTGCTCAAAAGCGTTTGTTTGATACAGTTCCTTGCAAAAGTACTAGAACTCACATTTGTTTCTATCTTTCTAAAATGTATTTCAGATGTATAGTGCTTTTTTTCTTTTTTCTCTTTTAATGATGTTATTTTCAAATGAAAGTATCTCTCTGCCTGTAACTTCGGATCTGTTCTCCCACATTATGGTTGATCCCTCATAATACTCAGGAAGGCTGTGGTTAAGTAATTTGATTTTAAAACTCTCCACTCTCCCTGCATTACCACACAAAGAGCCCAAATTTAAGAAAAAAATACCCATCTAGCTCTCACTATCCCCAGAGATATCTAATTAATTCCCAATGAAAGGGAAGAAGTACTAGGGGGTCTGCTTTGAGAACTGACAGACTTTCAAGAACAGCTGTTAATCAGATTCAAATGAGAAGTAAGGATGTTCAGAGACAAGCTGGAAGAAAACAGTTCAATTCTTTCCTTAAACTGCAAGCAATTATAAAATTTTAAAATCATTTTTCTTTTTTAAGTATGAGATGTCATTAACAATCAAAAGTGAAATCAAAACTCATCGGTCTTTTGGGCATAACAGTTGCAGATCCATGTTGAAAGCAGAGGGACCTTTCATTTTATGACTTATTTCATAGGCATTCTGCTTGGAGATAGCCCTGAAGATCAACCAGAGGAGGCAGGTGATGCAGAGCGGGAACTGCAGACCACTCCAGGCATGTGACAGAGAGCAATCATCGAGGTGAACAATTATAGATGCAAATGAGCTCTATAAGATGTGAAAGATGTGAGCAGCCAAATCTCTGAGCTATCTGCATACATGAAAGTCACTCTGTGCCAGCACTAGGTGACATTGATGTAGATCACTGTGTATCAGTGAGTAAAAGGTTGAGGGGAAGATGGGATTGTTTACTCTTCTACCTCTCCATTTTAATATTCAACCTATCAGTGATTTTGGAAGGGAGAGATATCCAAAGCCTTACTGTGTGTGTAGTGAGGAATCTATTGAACAAGAAAATACTCTCTACTCTTCCCTGCTGATCTAAGAACTCCCAAATAGCGCACAGACATTTTCATGATATATTTGCATAACCTTTTAACTCATGTACCTGGATCAAGCAACTCCTCAAGTAACCGGATCCTCCTTGATCCAGTTACTCATGTAACTGGATCAAGCACTCCAGGTCTCCTGAAGAAAAAGAGGGAAGCAGACATGGCAGGCAGAAGATTCTGATCTATGGAGGAGCTCCATACTGTGAAAACAGCCACGAGAAGTAGAATGTCCTTCCAAAAGATCAGGCTGTTCTCAACAGATTTTGATGCTAGGGTCAAATCCCTTTATATCCAAGCATCTTTATACCCCAGTTGCGTGTTAAGTGATCTTACCATGGAACTTTTCTATACCTTGGAATATTTCTCTCTAGCAGAGAGAAGAACGAAAAATCATTCCAGGTAGCAGGCTTGAGGAGTTCAACAGTGGGCCTAAGTAGGAATACTTATTGCATCTTTATGTTTCTTCTCCACAACAGAGGGGCCACGCTCAAAATATGCATAATGCTAAGGAAACTTGATGGTATTTATTCCACTGAAATTTTGATAAATTCAGCAGCACAAAAATTTAATAAATCCAAATAAATTTTAAAAAATCCCATAAATAATGTCCTATGCACCACTAAATTCTGTCTGCCATCAAACTGCTGATATTCCCAAGGGCAAGGCTGTCATTAAAAGAGACCTGGACAGCTGGAGGAATGAGCCAACATGATGAAATTCAACAAGGACAGACTCCTGCCCATGGGAACTCCACCCTTTTAAAACTGTGGGCTGCGGATAGACTGGCTGGAGAGCAGCTCTTTTGGGAAAACCTTGGTGGTGTAGGTAGATGCCAAGCTCAACAGGATGCACTGATGTGTCCTCGCAGCAAAGACAGCTAACAAGGTATCCAGCACTGTTTTAACAGGAGCCCAGCCCCTAGACTGAGAAGGGTTATCTCTGCCTACTCAGAACTCGTCAGGCTGCATCCAGACCTTACAATGGTATAGACAAGCTGTAGGAACTTTAGCAGAGGCCACCAGGTTGGTGGGGACTGGAGGATGAGGACTTGTCCAATGAGGAAAGGCTTGTTCATCTGGGAGAAGAGACTGCTTTGGGGGAACCTCACAGCTTTCCTAAGCACCTGCAAGGAAGGCATCCAGGAGATGGAGCCAGACTCTTCAGTGGCATATGGCAGAAGGATCAGAGGCAAAGGACATCACTTGTACCAGGAGAGGGCAGGAGTTTCTCACCATAAGTACAGACAAGAGCTAGGTGCTCACTGAGGTTTTGCAGACTCTGTCTTTGAAGGTTTTCAAGACCCAGCTTGATAAAGCCCTGATCAACCTATTCTGACCTCAGAGCTGGTGCTGCTGGGGAGCAAGAGGTTGAATTAGAAACCTCCAGAGGCGCCTTCCAACACAAAATGTCCTGAAAACCTGTGAAAGGAGACATACAGACATGGCCACTGTCTATGTCCCCAACATAGAGAATTTTCATATTGAACATAAAAGGTCATGTATACCCATTCTCTTTTGTCTATGGACCTCTTATTCACAAAACTGGCTAAAACTCTTTCCCCATGCTTTCCCTGCATATACTGTGCATATGATTTTACAGATACTAAATTTAGAACAGTTTACAAGTATTCCCCAAGTGCAAAGTAACTAAATTAAAATTATTTGGGGAGTTATCTTCCTGCCTTTATGGTCACAGTAGCATCTGCACTTTTAATCTCCAATTCTGCAAATATTTATAAGAACAATTTTACTGACTAAGCAGTCCACCCACTTTTCACTTTTACTAGGCTTTCTTATCTGAGTGAAGTTACACTTATGTTCATGTTTGCAAGAGTAGGTAATGAATGCCATCTCTCTGATTTTATCTCCAAGTCAGAAGGGAAAATGAGAGTTTTTAACATGGGAAGGTATTTTCAAACCCTTAACTGCATTTTCTTCCTTGCATTTTAATCACAAGCGGCAAACAAACAAAAAGAATATAGGCCAGAAGAGCTAATACCAGTTTCTGAAGAGCATCCTGTCCGCATGTAGAGAACTTCCTTACCTTTTAACATGATACACAGGGGCAACTGAGTTTCATTTCCCATAACATGTTCTGGGCTTCAGCTTGAAATTATGCTTGAAGTCTTGGGCTTTTTACTTGATGCAACAATTCATACGACTGTGGGGCACATAAGCATACCAAGATAGCAAAATTACCATATACAATTTTGGGGATTTTTTTCCCTTCAATGCAAGGAGAGGATTTAAACTTAATTTTTCAAGCTGTTTGCTCTCTTGAAACAGGGTCCACTCTCTGCACAAACCCTGGTGTTCTTGATGGAGTCTGGGTAGCAACAAGGACCAGGCTATCAGGTTATGTTTGCAATAAGGGATAACATTCTGTGCATTTTCAGATAAGGTAATTCCAGTCAGTCCTCCATTTTCCTTTTGATAAAAATTGAAATAAAGATAATGTTTTGTAGGATAAAGGCAAACATTCTTGTGGAAAAGGTCCATACAAAGCCAGGGCTGGCTCAACTCTGCTCAAAAATTGAGGTAAGTTAGTTATTGCTCCACATCTTGCTCTCACACTGAGGGGCTGGAGTGTAGCAAGTAGCCAGGAGCAGGCACTAAATGGGCACAACAGGCCAGAAGAACACAGGAGCACATCAACACTGCTGAGGGCTTGAGGACTAAGACGGCAACCACTGTTTCCAAGACTGAGTCACTTGCATAATAGTATATCTTTGTGGCAGTCCCCTCACACAGCTCCCAAGAACTCAGACACAGACCAAATAGGGAGCATGTCCATGTGCCCTGCCACTGATAGTCTTCTGCTCCTGGCAGGCCTACTATTCCAATGCAAATGCCATCCCTGTAATTGTATTTTACTTTTTTTTCTTTTACTCCTTTGAGCATCGTATCCCTTGAATGCTTACTTAGAATGGGATTCCAGAGCTCAAAGGCCCCTAGAAAGAAAAGGAAGAAATCCAGGGTCACTTTCCCGGACTACAGTGCTGAATTTCTGTCTCTGCCCAGCACCGTGCAGTATTTATTTCATTTTCTGGCTTTCTTATGCTTTGCTCTAAAGTAACGAAAGTTTCTTGATTGGCAAGAGCACTGATCAGACCAGTAATAATCTGCTTACACGCTTCACTGATGAAACAGAGCTAGGCTACAGCAGGCTTGTACTGTGCTTCGCCACCATACCCATTGGGGATTAGGGTGATTATAGCAGTGATCGAGGCCATGGAAAGGATTTTGTCCTGATCATGCTTTTCCTGCTGACACATTATCTGTGGCAGCCATTTCCTTATTCAGGTTAATGAAACCCTCTTTCATTTGTGTTTTCTCATTTAAGATGACAACTACTATAAAAAAAGATAACCTCTCTGACCTCAGCCATCATCTCTCACTGTGGTTTTCATCACTGAATCTGTTAATTGAAACTACAGAGTCAGAAGAGCAGCATTCTACATAGTTTAGTTCCTAATCATGTGAAACCTGTGAGGAATTTACGTATAACGCTAATTATGACTGACATTGCCTGTTAGGATGGGAGATAAAAATCACATCACAGTGTAGCTGGAATGGTCTTGCAACCTCTCTACAGCTGGCTTAATGTTTCTATACAAATAGCTTGACCTTTAGAAAAGAGAAAGCAGAGAAAAAGCAGGAGACGGTTTTAGTGTTAAATGATTCCCATTTGTAACTCTATGAATGGCACATTTGGTCCAATTTCCAGTCTCTGGCATTTCTAAACTGCCACGTTACAAACAGATAGCAGACTATAAACTTTCTCCCTAGAGAGAAGGAAGGCAATCAAATCAATGCTCCAGCCAGCAAGTCTGTGATGCTGCTATGTCAGAAATCAAGCACCTACAGATGGTGTGGTGCCAGTTCCATGGGGTTACAGCACATGGCCATTGGCAGCACTTTAAATACAGCAACAAGGAACTAGTGATGTATCTAGACTGATGGTACCTCTGCAAAGTCGTTCTAGAGAAGGCATAAAGGTGATGGAGAACTGGGACTCAGTTCATTTTACTGACTATACATTTCTCTTAATTCACACAGGCACTAGAGAAGGTGGTTCCAAGACTAGTATTTCTTCATCTCATTCTCAAATGTAATAAAAAGGTCTGGTAAAAGAAAAAAGGAGGCGGGGGGGAAAGGAAAGAATCAATGAAAAGAAAACAGAGGCTTTGACTGAAAGTCACAGAGAGTTTATTCCTCTGCAAGTCATACCTTTTGTCAGCATCACTAGGAGATGTTACTGTTCATATGCTGAATGTAAGGAGTAGTCATTAGTGATAGCCAATAACTTTACAATGCAAATAACTATCTCAGGTGGGGGATTTGTTAGCTACTGTTCAGGAATCGGATTTGATGGTTTCCCACAGATTTAAAATTACTCCTGTTCCACCCATAGCTTCTCTGTGATCCAAGAAGTACTGAAAATTGACCAACAAATGGGTTCACATGAAGTAAAGACATTGGTGTTGCAGTGTGGAAGGAGGAGAAACTCAGTTTGGGCCCTCATATCTTCTCCTAAAACCATGAGACTGTCAACTGGTGTTACACAAAAGGTTAAAATGGAAAGGACGAGGTTGAACAACATCACAAAACAAAGACCTCCTATTTCATACAGGTGCTCTACAGCTCCTTCAATTTGTTTACAGGTTTTTCTATAATTTTCAACTCAGATATATAGCTTGCTTTGTTTGCGTAGTCTTAACTTTACTGGTTTCTATGTAGTAGAACTAGTTGAGGGAACAATTTAAATATATTGAGCAAATAATATAAATTTCATGCCTAAAATGATTTTAAAGCAAAAAAATGTGTCATGGATTTGCTAAATTTGGGCTCTCATCATGCTCAAATAAAACACTTTATTTACATGGGTTTTGCAATACTGTTTCTAATAAGAGCAGGAAATAACACATTCAAACTTTTCAGCATCTGATAGTGGTGACTTAGAGAGTAGACTAGATAAAGTTTGCATTCTAGCTCCCATTTGGCACCTTACAGCACACACCAGCTACAGCCGAGCCTTTATCACGAACTTCAGGACTGGAACAGAGACAAGACTGTCGTCACCAGCAACCACGAGGTTGCAAAAGAATCACCCTTTGGATGGACAGCTCTGTTATTTTAGTGACATTAGGCAGGTATACATTGTATAACGAGGTTTGCTTTTTGAAATGTTTACCTTTGTCGCTGCTCCTAGCAGCATCCACTATTCTCAAGACAACTGTGGAATCTCTTCTTTTATGACACCTGTCTTCATGCCAGTCATAAGCAGGATCTGAATCAATTTCACATTTGCAACAAATTACTTACTGGCAGCTAGAGTGAAAAATGGAAATTTCTGTGGAGTTACAATGTCGTTAGACAGCTACACAAGGATTTTCAGATGTTTAACATTTATAGGAGTGGATGAGACTGTGCATTAAGTTTCTCCTACATGTGGACACGGTTTGTAATCTTGAAATTGCAAGCTGCAGAGATATATGCTTTAATTGGATTGATGAACATTAAATCTGAGGAATCGTGAGAGTAGCAGTTTACATTTCTGTATACGCTCCATGCATCATCACATGCATCTGTCCCAGTGCTAAGATTTCATGGTGAAGCAAATGAGTTCAGTCTGATATATTTGAAAACAGGCAGAGAGCTGGGGCGATGGGGGGGCAGACAGGACGCAGAGGGGACACAGACATGACACCTCTCCTTGAAATCCATTATTAGTGCAGGGTGCCAACAGTAGGAAATATGCTTAAGTCTTGGCAGTTCAACCAGCAGTAGAATTATGGGAAAACAGGCGGTGTGATAAAAGGGGAATACCCGCACATGGCAAGATGTTTTGCTACACCTCTGGCAGCAGCTTGAATTTTTATCTCTACTTATGTAAGACAAAAAACAATCTCTCTGCTGTCCGATTTCAAGAATAGGTGTCAAACAATCATCTCCAAGGGAGCAGTATGAAACTTCTATCTATACATGCTGCTCTGAGGGGAAAGGAGTTATTAAATCAATGGTCAGAGAGACAAGGAGAACTTAGATTAATGGTCTCAGTTTAGTGACCTTCCTTGGACACACTCATTTACAACCTAAAGAGCAATTACAAGTTTTCTGCAGAAGTTCTTATAATAGCTTCAAAATAGTTTTAATTGCGAGAACTGATAGCATCATCTCTGCATCACTTCCGCTAATCAAAGAGCCCCAGAGGCAGAAAACTAGAGTCTCCCTCTCTGGACTGTATGCATGCCAGCCACAGCACAGTGCTGCTCCTGCCTAGTGTAGGCTCCTGGAGCACAGTGGGATGAGTATTCTCTCACTGCTGAGCACGCACGCTTGGCTCCAGGCCTGGAGGAGCTCCTCCAAGATGCCCAGAGAGAGACCTAAGAGCACATAACACAGGAGTTCTGGTATGGTTGGTAACTCTGCCAGATGTGATCAAGAGCCTGGAGTAAAATTTTAGTGGGAAAGTGGTATAGAATCTTAAAGGAAACATGGCACAATAAAGAATGCATGCTGTGTCAGTGTCCCCCGCCCTCTCTGCAGGAGGAAAGTAGCTTCCATTGTGGCCAACAAGCCAAATCAATGAGAAGAACCTACAGCACTGATCTGACAGGTGGCACCTAGAGGCTGAAGTCATCATGCTCACAGGACCTGAAGACCCCAACAACAGTGTATGGTACATCATGGCCACAGACATCTGACTCCCACCTGCTCTCCAGCCAGCCCACACAGTGCCTGGGTTGGAGGAAGGGCTCTAATCAGCCGCTTGTTTTCCTTGCCAGATGGAGGCTAAATGCGGGCAACATGCCACCATCCAAATATGGATACTGCTAGGCTCAAACTCGACCATCACCCTCAAGTGCAATACCCCATTTGCAAGAGCAACTCATGTGCTGGGAAGCATAGCTCAGTTTCTGTACTCCACTGGGCTGGGCACTGCAGGCAGGAACAAAGAGCTGACAAGTGCCTGCAAGATGCCTCTTCTGTTAGCATACTGCTTTTCTCCAGCACCACACCATGTTCAAATCACTAGCAACTGGAGATTAAACTAAAGTCAGGTTTCTTTCTTTCCTGACCTTGCTTTCCTGACCTTAAACACACAAAGTCTGCTCCCTTTTCCTTTGAGGCTGCTGGAAGCTTCCAGGAATCAGTGATTTCTCTGACACAGATCTTGCTAGGAATCCTAAACAAACAAGGAAAAGATAGATTCTGAAGAGTGGCAAGCTACTCCCAGTAAAATACCAAGTGGAAACATTTGTATGTTATAAGAAGAAGGAATGTTTCAGAGGCTGGGATGAGCACTTTCTCCATGCACAAATTGGCGTTCAACAACTCTCAGTTGAAATATTACAAATATGCTTATTTAAAACATATACTAAAATGCATGAGAAAGTAGCATTTAAAAAATAATCATCAAGAACAGTTGCAGTATTTGCTCACTTCAGAAAAAGCAGGAACAGGAAAAATGTGGCTGAAATCAGTTGTACAAAAAAATGCAGAAAAAACCTATACAAAACATTTCAGTAGTTGCCAACATCATAGGGTGTATGGTTCTTTAAAAAAAAATAAAAAATCATCTTTCTTTGATTGCCTTACCTTCAAAATACTTCTTGGCTCCTCAGTTTTTCCTAAGGCAGTTAGACTCTCTGAATTCATTTTTCTTTCCCCATTGCCCATCTTGCCTAAAGCCTTTTATATGACAAAGACAGTCTCATAAGTCTGCTTGAATTTAGGCCCAGCTGAGGGTTTAAACTCAATATAGAATTATTCGGAATTTGTACTAAAGAAGAAAGGAAGCAAGGCTTTCAGTGAAAGTCAGTTCAGAAGTTCACATATTTAGAAAACCATACATACCTATACATGGGTAAAATCATTCTCTAGGAGACTAATCCTAAAAAAAAAGTGATCCTCTCCAAAAAAAGGGAGACACAGGTATGTAACATAGTTTGTTTTTTTTTTAAAAAGGTTCAGAGTGAAGTGTTCCTGATACATCTACCAAAAAATAAAATAACAATGAAGAAGTAATTCCACAGTCTAATGGGGAGGGAAGAGATGGAGGGAACATAGGGAATCCTTAGTAAACAATTGACAATCAGCAGGCACCCATCTATTGGCTAAAGCAGCACAGTGTGCCAGAAGCGCTGCTAGTACCTTTTGCATTGTAGTGTCTCTTTCTGCCTTTTATTTGAGATTATTTTCCTCAAAAATAATCTGGTACAAAAGAGTTTCTTTCCTTCTCTAGTGGTCCCAGCATACTTTAAACCATTTGACTGGCATAAGCCATCTCCTCAAAAGAGAAGATGAACACCAAAGACTCCAAAAATGCACTCCTTTGGAAATATGCCTCCTTCAGTAGATTGTTAGACTCATCCACACCCTCTTCTGTAAAGAAAAGTTGCACATACTGGAATTTAGGCCTGCAGGGACCATGGTCAGACCAAAGGGCTTGATGCTAGCATGAAGTGGTATGTGCACCTGGGAACAATATCCACAGCAGGTGACACAAAAAAACCTCCTTAGAAATGACAGAAGACACTAATTACTTTCAGTTTAAAGATTAAAATGTGGACATTTGCATGGTGTTACACATCACTAGTCAACTCCTCCATGTCATTAGTCCTTCCACTGACTTCAAAGCAGAACAAATTTCTTTCATGAAGAAACATACTTTCATTAGTGCCATAGTGAGAAGGACTAATCCCTCCTTTCCCCTCCCATCCTGCCATTCCCATTCCCTACTGAACAGAAAAGTAAATCTCAAATCAGCTTTTCCTTTTCCTTGCTCAGGTGCTCAAGAAAGGCCTCAAAGAATAGCTGTTTAGGAAACAGCGGGAGAGAGCAGACTGAACGCATGGGAGAACCCTACTGTGAGCTTCCTCCTTGATGGACCCAAGGTTGTATTTACAACAAGGAAATTAATATAATCTTGCAAAATAAAATGCTCATTTTCAGTACCTCACCTCTTGGTCGCATGTGGAACTTCAATAACTATATGTGTACTACAGTATAATTAACAACTCAATTGCACTTATTACACAACTTCTGCATGTAGCTTACAGACTCATTTCAAGGATAAAGTCTACAGAGCTCAAAACCTGGTGACCCAAAAAGCAAGCTTTGAGCAAACAGTAATTTTGTATCTGCATGCATCCATACATGAGGCCACTTTAAATGATTTTACTGAGTTTGACTGACAGCTGAATGATATTTTCCCCTTTTCTTCTCACTTCAGCCCGTTAGGAAATCCATTTTTCTTCTCAGCCAAGGCATAGCAGGAGGGGGAAAAGAAACATAAAAGCAACACTCTCATACTTCTTCAAAAGCACTTGGAAGAATGGGGGCTGGAATGCAGGAAAATGGTTAGCTTGTTTAGGCTGTCCAAAGCAACAAAACCCCAATCTTCCCCATTTGTACATGTAAATAATGCATTTAACATTTTAAACAAATTCCTGGTAGTTTTGCCCTGACATGACAATTACTAGAAGCAGGTATTTATTTTATTTAAACTTTATCTGTTAGAGGGATTCTAGTTCAGTTCCAGTGTCACCACTTCTACAAAATGCTGAAGATTATTTTATATGAAATGTTTACTGGGTTGAAATTACACCCTGAAGTCATTTCATAAGCAGACAAGAGAAACAGGGACTGGAAACAGCATGGAAAGGGAAAAGGTTGTATTTGCAGAAGACAGGCAACATAACCTGCCTTGTACACACGCTTCAGGTTTGTTACCAGTTTCTCCTAGAACTGTATTTGGATGTATTTTAGGCTTGAAATAACAGCTTTAGCTACATACTTTTTATAGCTACAGCAACCTCTAAGACAGTACTCAAATATTAGTGAATTGAAATAGCTATTCCAGCATTCAGGTTCCCCTTCTTAATTCTCACAGCAAGGTCTCTTAGGCAGATTTCTATACAATTTAGCCAACCTCTACCTCTGATCAACAAAACAATTTGACACAGAAAGAACCACTGGTAGTAAAAAGCGAGGCAGAAAGCAGTTTGACAGAAAATATGTTTGTACATTAGATCAGGAGCAAGGGGGCAGGTAGAGATCTGAAAGAATCAGTATCTGTGCTTGAGACAGGCTCATTCAGACCAACTATTTACTTGTGCTTTTGCTTGGATCTAAGATAAAACATTAAATGTCAAGTTTGGAAAAATTCACTTAGCTTTTAATAATATCTTTCTTTTCCCTCAGTATCTTCTTGAAATACAGGCACCTATAAAAGTATTTTACCAAATCTGCCGCAAATTTTATTCCCAGATAGATCAGCGTAAGGTTTACCATCTGTTGGTATTTTTTGCTGACAATTGCTTCTATAGAGTAATTGCACATAGACAGGAGTATATTGACCTTATTTATTTCACTTTTCCAAATATAAAAAGTTATCATGATATAACTTGGGGCCACAGTGATGTGACATCATGTGAGGAATAAGTGAAGGAAGATTACAGTTAAAGATTCACTGCTTTAAGTGCAATACTACTTCTCTTAAGAGTAAAGATTTAGATTTCCAAGCAGTGTTATCTACATAAGGGAATATTTCTATCATTTACCAACACTTCGAAGTATTAGGTCAAGGAAAAAACTATGAATACTTTTATTTAGCTATTGAAAGGTATGATTTTAGTAATAGGACAGACAATAACACATGAATGATATGACTTTAATATACATCATAATGTAACCTGCTATTAAAAGTTTAGTTTTCCTTTTTCCTCCCTCTCCAGGCTAAAAAACGGAAAAGGAACATAAAAAAACTAAACCAATAATGGCATTAGTTTCTACTGAGGAAAGTATAATAAAGTTACATTCTCCTTTATATATCAAGATTTTAGATAAGGCTATAAGTGCTCCAGGGCAGCTCTTGACTGATATGGTAAACACAATTTCAGACTTTTTATGAAGAGAAAAAGTAGAATAATATGTTCTGAAAGAAATAATGCAAAAGAATGGAGACATAAAGGACTGACATGAACACTGAAGGAATAATTCATTTGTTTAGTGCCAGACCATCAGATAATTTTGATTATTTGGAGTCATATTTTTAAAGGTTGTGAGGTGTGAGTTTTTAGCAATTTCACCTTTTTGCTGCTTGCTCCTGTTTCTCTAGTGCAATAAAAAGCTGCAAAATTGTTCATAAGTGCTACGCAGCAGGAATATGTAGTAGACATCCAAGTTCCCACAGCTGGCTCAAGTACCTAACTCATCTCAATAGCTGACAGCATTTATGTAGAAGGAGCCATGTGGGAGAGCCTTCCCCGTCTCCATTTACTTTGGGCAGTGCTTTACAGGAACTCAGTTCAGGAAAATAGCTCATCCTCTTCAAACAGGCACTCCAGAGTGAAAAATGCAGCAGCACAAACTGAGCAGCAGCAGATGAGGAAATAAGAACCAGAGAATACACGTTTTCATGGTTTATCTTCTGCTACCTCATTCCTGTTTGGAATAGGGCAAAGACATCTCTTACTTTTACAGCTATCTAACTTAGTGGAGCTTGGTGCAAATTTAACCATAGATTTCATATTAATTCATACCACACTATATTCATAATTAATATGTAATTATAAGAAAGATATTAATTATAGCATACAGAGTAATATATTATGTGTTATATATTATTATAATTCATACAATACCATATAATTTTCTATTAACTTTGTATTAATTCAAAACTGAATATTTATATCTAAGATTTTTAATTAAAAATACTATCATGAGAACCCAGATACCCAACATATGTTTAGGTGCTTAATTGCTCTTGAATTCAGTGATGTGGGATTTAAGCATTTTCATATTTCAGGGCTCTTGAAAATAGTTATTATCCTATGAATCCCTATAGACTTCAGGGAGGGCAGATACAAAGGAAGCAAATATTCAGGACTCCTGTCAGTAGGAGATACGGTTTCCATAAGCATTAGGCATGGAGAAAGATTGTTAGTCTGGATAATAATGATACTATATCTGAAACACCAAACAAATAGCTGAAAAAATTTATAAGCCAAGAAGTGATTCCTTTCTTCTAACAGCATTCCATATTTCTCTCCTGTTTCAGGTTGTTATATAACTCTGTTCTCCGTATTTATTATGGGTTCATTGTCCTAGATTATCTGCCAGGGACCTGGCACACACGAATTCCCTTCTTTGCTGGCCTCAGTGACCTACTGATGAGCTACTTTTCATAGAGTCATAAAGGCATTTACATCCATACACACTTATTTCCTACAGTGCAAAGCACAACTGTTGATGAAGGATGCAGAGGATGGAACCTGTAGGTCATACAAGTTTTGGCTCACTCCACCAAGGTGTGCCAATTCCCCAAGTCAAGCATTTCCAAGATCAGTTGTAACCAGAAAAGTAACAAATACGCACACCTACAGCCAGAAAAAAAGCTCATTTATTTTCCAGACTTCAGCTAACTGCATAGCAAATAAAATTCACAAGTTGATATTTCAAAACAATCATGTCAATAGTAAGACTTAATGCCCATTGCACACCAAGCAGCATCAAGACCCAGAGAGAGAAACATGTGAGAGGCCTAATTTTTGAATTGTGCACATCAGCAGTTCTTCACAACAGGAGCGGAGTGGCATTTTACAGCATTCAGGGCCGTCAGTGAAGCAAGACCTCTTTCACCTAAATTCACCATAGGACTCAGGATTCCCAGACTTTCAGTGTTTGCTGGCAGCTGAGCATCAGCTATTACAGCAGTACCAATACATGGGCTTTCTCTACCCTCTGTGGATCCAGTACCAAGAATGTAATACAGAACAGGCACAGCACACTGACACAGGAGGTTCTCCTATACCTGAGAGGCAGTGCTGGAGACTGTGCCTTGACTCTAGCTCCAAGACAGGAGGCACTTAGAAAAAAGGTTACAAAGGTAATATAGAGGGAAAAAAACTAAGCAGGATTTGAATGCCCCAATTCTCTGGGGAGGAAAAAAGACTATTTTACCCAGTATAGCCTTGTGCACTGAACTAGCAGGGGAAGGCAACCAAGGCCAAGTTCTTTGCCTCAGAGGAGATAACAAAGGGGAGTTTCAATCCTGTCTAGTGCTTTTGCTACCTAACCACAAGCAACATTCCTTTCATCTGCCTGAGGGGTAAGATCTGTGCTGCAATTCTCATTACTCATCTGAGTGCTCTAAGTATGTAAGTAAAAGATGGTTTTCACTCTTTTGTGCACAAAATTAATATTAGTAGATTCCAAGCCCTTTTTATCCCCATAAATATCCTACTTCCTACAAATCAATGCTCTTTCATGCTATTTGGAAACTTTAAATGCTTTCTGGCAGAGGGGAAAATTTAATCTAGATCTTTCCATATTATAGGTCAGTGATCTAACTGCTGGTTTCCAGTTTAGGATCAGACCACCTCTGGTCCTAGACTACTGAAGCATTTCATATTAAGTGATTTTACCCATGTGCTACCTTTACTCTCCATCGGTTGCTCTCCTCAAACATGGAAACTCTTAAGCAATTAAGTAATTTTATTTGTATTACACAACTGACAATATCCAAACTCCTCTAGCGAAGGACAGCAGAGTGAGAGACAAGCTTTACCCTGAAGATAGGCAAATTGAACTGCTATCTCCATTGTACAGACTAAGCAGCAGAAGGGGAGATTAGGCAAGTTGCCAGAGGTCACATGGGAAAACAACTTTGATAGTGTAAGGACCAGAGATGCCTTGAACCCTGTTCAAAGCTGCAACCATTGCTTTTCTTTAGCCTATAACTAAAAGGACAGGGAAAGCTTTACCTCTGTGAGTCTGGAAGGCAAGTTGTTTCTCTGGTGTTATCAACCTTATGAATAGTTTTGTCCATCTGCCTGGTGACATTTCCCACTGCTGCTGCTTCCAAGGTCTCACACTGCAGCAGGGGAGAGGAGATTGCTGCTTGCAAATCCAGGAAATATGAAATCTGAAGGAATCACCAGAAGAGCTGACAGGCAGGCAGAGCATCCTAAATAACTTCAACTCATGCCTTAATCAATTGAATTGCTTTCCAGCTGATTGAGCCCCTTAGGCTTTCAAAGCCTAGCATACAGGCTAAGTATTAAAAATTACCTTTTGGTCTGCATTTGTAACTGTAGGATTCAAGGTCAATTCCAAATAGGAAATCTTCCCACAAATCTTTAAGATGATGACAAAAAAAAAAAGCTGGGAAGAAAATTAACCTCAGATGAAAGCTAGTAATAATCTTGACTCCTGACTCCTGATGATCTCCACAGTTATTATTCCCCCACAACCCCTTAAAAGAGGAAATCCAGGCAAAAGCAAAAAAATAAGAAATGGAATTTTCTGAGACGACACTGCCACCTATTGTCACTGCTATGGCTTCTCACTTTTTAATTAAGTCTTGTTTTTCAGTTCATCAAATGTCTGGTCAAAACCAGACCTTTCCACTTCTCTCTCAATCAAAAACTGTTTGAATTACCCCCAGCTCTCATCTTCTGCTGCAGACACATCCTCAGAAACAATCCAGAATTTTGTTACTGGCCTTCATGGCTACAACAAACAAAACAGATTTAGCCATGTGTAAGCTCGTTTCCCAGTCCATGTTCTGCAACTTAGACTATTCGTGTCCTTTTCAATTTTTAGATTGTACAGTGAGCAAATAACAGCTTCCTCTTATGATCTGGCTCCATAGTTTTTACTAATTTCCTTGTACATATTCACATACATTTTATGTTCAGATCACGAGAAATACGATAAGCCAAAAAATACTCTGGGGCACCAGATGGCCCCATTTACAGCCGCTCTCATTAAAACTGTACATCGTTGCAGTCCCATAGACTGACTTCATGAGCAAAGTTGACAAGAAGGCTCATGCAGCCAACACCCAGTACCTTGACACACCTTTAGGTCTGTCCTACTGAAGCCTCTTCCTGAAAAAGCCCAAAGTAAGAAATTCCTAAGGTCACCTAGCAGATAAAGTCCATCAGCATGGCCACAAGTGAAAACATTTGTGAGCTAACAAATTTATACATGAGTAACTCCAAGTTAAAGTGAAAATATTAATAGTGCTAAGTTTAAGTAACAAATAGGCAAAAATCAGTGAAGGATGAGGTACTTACCATAATTTCTGGAACCATTTCTTGCTTTCCTCTGTTACTTTTGGTGACTGGGTAATAGTACATAGAATGGTGCTTAGAGTGATTGACTGCCACAACCAGAAGCAACAAGTAACAAATCCCAGGACTCGTGGAAATCGAGGTGCTAGGTTTAGCACCAGCAATCAATCAAGAACAGCAAAAACAGGCAGAACACATTCGTCTTTAAAGGTTCTCCAATGGTTCATCACAACTTCCAAATACACCTGGGGGACAAAAGCAGTGATGAGCAGGGCTGAAATCCACTCCTGGAGGAAGCCCACACAGGGTGGGTCCATGGCGACCCTCTTCAGGTGGCCAGATACTGTGGTCAGAGCTCACCAAATGTTTGACGTTTATCTGGAGAGGGAAGTCCTAGGTCCTACCTTCTATTACTTTTCTAGAATTAAGACGATTTTAATTTTTTTCTTTTTGCCTGACCTATTCTTGGTGGCTTACAACCAATGTGATGGTTACTTCTCTGGCTGGATCCAGCCCCATCTTTTCCTTGAAGCTGCTGAAAGTATCCATTCTCCTGTCTTCAGGCCCTTAGGAGAACACAAGTCTCTTAAATGTTATCTTTCCCCTCCCATTAAAAGACACCCTGTTTAGTTTATACACTTCAATTCTTTCAGAAGAATACTAACAATTTTCCTCCACAGCAAATTTGCTAGAAGCATTATTACAACAGCAATTTTGAAGGGTGTGATAATTTCTTGCAAGTTGTTTTTCTAATGTGTTTTAAGCAAAAAAAGTTCAGAGCCAAAGTAAGTTCTTGACAAGAGGGGATCATTCAAGCATGAAAACTCATTTGAAAAATAATTACTTCAAATCTAGTCAGTCCTATATATTCACCAGAAGCTGTTAAATCCTCCAAGTTAACAAAATAATATATAAACAAATAAATCAGGTGGGAGAGGGGGCAATAAAAATGGATTATTTTCACAAAGACCCAATAGCAAAGTGTAGTAGGGAGCCGTTTCTGCACAATTGAATGCAATGATATTGTGATGTGGGATCTGGGGAACATTTTCCTCAGGTTTTGTGAGCCTGTTAGTGGCTTTAACTGTACTCTAAAGAAGAAATCACCAGATCAACAAGATATACAGCACGGTGTTTCTCTGTGTACACATATTCACTGGCAGGGGAAAATAATCTAGCTTTGTGTCTTTGCTTTTTCTGGATGACTTCTTTCAAGGGAAAAAGGTATAGCAATTTAGAAAACTCTGGTGGCAGACCTCAGGCTGAATCTTGGTTGTTACAAGCAACTTTTACTGCATGGAATAAAGCACTTGGAACAAGCAGAGTGCACCATATGGTTGAATTGTAAAGTCTCTATAAAGACAAGCCCCTTGGGCCCTTTTTCCTTTATTGTAATCACTTCTGTTTATTTCCTCTCCCTAGAATTCTGAATTCATGCCCTTTGACATGGCCGAGCTACCACGCATAGCAATCAAATACTCAGCCCTGGCAAATAAGCAGGAACCTGTGGGATGAAAGGACACAGGGCTGTGATGACATCAGGTAGCTGAGTGGACCTAGGATGCCTTTGTGCTCCATGCCAGGGCCTATGCCCATCACTGAACACTATTTGGAGCAAGCACAGTCAAGGACATGGTCACTTCTCTAGCTGGCAATAACTAAAATACCAAAGGCACCTATTTTCATTGTATTTTTCTCTTAACGTCTCTACAGTGGTTTAATTTTCCCTTTTTATACCGTCTGTTCAGTATTTGCTGCAATTCCCTCCCACACATCACAACCTAATTCTCCTAATTATTTCTTCCATTTACCTTTGGGTTTTTTTAGCTTTTCCTACAATATGAGATCAAATTCCTTTGCTGCCCTCCTACTGAATGTGTGTCTAACAAGCTGCATAACTATATACTTACATCTCCAATTAAATGCATTATCTTCTAAGGAGCTAACTAGTATTAAGGACAATCTCATGTTATATAGTGGGCAAGGGGTTATTGTTTTGTGAAGCACTGACCTCCAGGATCTCATTTCCTAATCTCTTTCCATCCTAACACAATGATGGGGAGCTGGCAATAGTACATATGCATAATCTGTGCTACAGATAACATGGAGGACTGATATTTGCTGCCTCTCATTGTCTTCATCTCAGTTCTAGGAGTTTTTAATCTCAGTACTCAAGTAGCCCTATGAAAACCTGAGTGAAAATTAATTGCATCTGACAAATCATATTGTCACCAGCATTTCCACACACAGGGTCTGGAGACTTATGCCATTTTGATATTTAATAATTCCCTCTTGTGGAGATTTTAATACTAGATTTTCTTATTTTAAGACTTAGCCCCAAATCAGTTGTTCTCAGAGGGATGCTTTTGTCCCTAGAGACCCAGTCAAACTTCCCTTCAGCAGCAATGCTTGGCTTCTTCTCACACACACTTGGCAACACCTCGTACCTCAGGTAATAGAAAAGAGATGGGGACACCCCTGCTGGTGAGTTTGGATTTGGGAAGGCCAAGTGTCATAAAGATCAATTATTCCCCATCTGTGGTGCATGGACTTAAGTGGCTTACACTACCCAAGCCTGCCTTTCCAGTCCTTAAACTGTGCACCTTCTGAAAAAGAAACAGAAAGGTCTGCTAGGATTCTAGGCTACCTCAGACTCAGTGCCTTTCCACCGAGTAAACTAGAATTCAAAACAAGTGTACAAATAATACCACAGTCAGACATGACTGAAATGTCCTTATCACAAATTTAGGTTTTTCCTCTGCAAGGTCCTATAGAGTGAAAGGGTCCCCCCAGCTTTTCCACTGGTAGTATAAGAGCTGGAGCTATAACACTAATATGAGATATTTAGATTTGAATATTTTAGCTTAGAATTTTGAACTTTGCAGTTTTGTGTTCCTTGAGTATTACTCAACAGCAGGCAAGAGTATACATATACAAAAAACCAGCATTACGCTAAAATTGAAAATACAGGAAGAGGAAAAACTTTATATACCTTTACTGCATTGTGGGAATTTTCACATTTTAAAACCACTAATCAGGGGACAGAAATGTAAACTGCTACACTTCGCTGAATACTTTGTATTTGCTGAAAATCCACTCCTATGAGTTCAAAAGTTTTTTTCACGAGTGGCAGAAAATTATTTTCCTACTGTTTTCATTGTGAACTACAACATCACTTCTCTAGGTCCTTCACGAAGAACCTAGGAGTCTTCATTCTGTCCTTTAAGAATTGAACTTGTAAAATGTGTTTCTACTCTTGATAACCATGTTAGCCATGACTGGCTTATTTTGATTAAATTGGCTGTGCCTGAAAAAGTTAAGAAATAGAGGACATTTTTAGAAACAATCCATATGTCAGAAATTAGTTACACTTCCTTTTTAATTTTCCATTTAAATTGTCAACTTTTTTTGGCTCAATTTGAAAAAGTAAATTCCTAATCAAAAGAACACTGATGTCTCCAGTGTCCTCTTGACTTATTCACACCACCTGGCTCCAAAGATGATTTTAATGACTCTGTTCTTCTCAGCTTTGGTTTTGGGATTTTTTTGTTTAGCCCAGAAGCCAGCAGGAATATTGAGCGGGGGGAGTCAGTGTTATTTTCTTTTAAAATCCTGCAAGGGGTATTTCAGAAAAAAATGGAAACTTGTACAAAGTGTCAATCAGGCTAGTGAATGACAACAAATATTCTTACAAGCATCATTTGACATCAAAGCTGCTATTTGTCTCTGAAATTGAGTACTTCTGAATGCTTTTGTATCATAAACTGGTTTACTACTTTTTTTTCCTTCGAGTACAGCAGCAAAGAAGTTGTTTTGCTTAAAAAATAAAATTCAGTCCTGAAAGTATAGGCCAATTCCTTTGCCCTTGTACCTTGACAGGAAAATTACCACTGGCCTTTAAACAAGGTTGTCACAAACTCAGGTTGGTAGTAACTAAAACAAAACTCTTAGAGCAATTCCCAAGGCCACCAGGGCTTTCAGGGTTAGCATAGGACTTTCCCTGTAATGTTCTGTGTGACTCCTTGGCAATATGCTGTCAGCATCTGGGAGCCATGGCTGCAGCCCAGGGTACATATACTACATCAGTGCTTTTTCTTGCTTTTCTAAGGCACATTCCAGCTTTGCATCCAAAGCCAGAGATATGATGGCTACAAGGCACCAGTGAAAAGATGTCAGAGCTGCCACCACCATCTGCCTTTTTCTTTTCCTTTGCAGATTTCTTGTACTTCTGAGTCCTTTAAAGATCACCTTCCATCTGCAGATTACTTTAATGATTCCATGCACTACTCTGCTGAAGTGTAAAATATGTTTGAGATGTTTCCAAATTATATTGTAAATATTTTTAAAGCAAGGTTTTTAATAAGCTACAATTTCCTCAGATTTCAAATGTATGGAAATATGAGATGGTAGTTTGCCCACAGAAAGAGACAAACAACCATGAAATCTCTTTAAAAGCTCAGATCCCAGCTAACTACTTAGGAATTAAGGAGTTTCCATCCATTTCAATGATGAGTACTCACCATATATTTTCAAATACAGTTTTTAAATTAGTATTAATCAAAGTGTAAGTTTCCAAGTCTTAAGGAATCTTAAATGATTATTAAGGACTCCTTAAAATAAATTTAATTGCAATATATATTTGACATTCATGATGTCTTTTCACGTATATTTTTTGATATAACCCACCTAAAAATTCACAATCTATTTTCTTAATAATTGATGTACTGCCTTTATAAATTCATTTACTCAATTATTCATTAATTTTTCTAATTCATTTTAAAGACAAATAAGAGGCACCTTGTTTTGTTTGGGTTTTGTTTAAATGCTCTCCAATTTTGGTCCTGTGGATTTGTCCATTACACTATTTAAATAATAATAATAATATTACATTCACTCAGTCATGGTTATGGCTTTATTTATCTCATTTTCATCTTCAAAGTTGATGCTGCAGGTGGCACTCTATGCCTAGTAAAGAAATCAGTCACCTTTTGCACAATAAGGCCTCGCTGGTTCCCTTTATTCCAAGCATAGTAACTGTACAAAGTCCGTATTTGATCCCTTAAATAGTAAATAATGATCCTTATCTAAAAAAAGAGCTTATCACAGCCATCTTACATGCAGTGCTACTCTGTGCACTTCACTGATCTGAAGTAACATGTATGAAAATCAGCCCTTTTTTTCTCTAGGTTAAGAAAGCTGTTGCTTCCATTCTTAGTTGAAGGTTTGAGAGCATCTAAATCTTCATATATATCCAAATTTTTAAAGTACTTTTCCAAACTTAAAGTTTGGAAATTAAAGGCACTAGTAGTTTAAATAAGAGGGCTACTTGGTAGGTCTCATGGGTAGGCAGACGGCTGCTTCATACAACAGTTACCTGAGCATGCGACAGCTTTCCATTACCCCTTTTGCCATGTCTTCTCATGTTTGCTGACCTCCAGGAAGAGCTCCTGCTTCCTTTTTTTTAATTTTTTCCCCATTTTGTGTTATATTTTAGTCCCTCCAGGGGAGCCACTTTCATACATAGCTGGAAAAAGCCTTACGTCAGGGGGACCCCATTCCCTACTGATATCCAGGAATTATTATGAAACCAAGCATGAGAAGTGCAATTGGGAAAGATGTTTCCATAACTTTGCTTTTTTTGCTATTCTTCAAAAATAATAGCTGGTTCATAATGAGCGGAATCTGTCTGCGGCTCTAATTTACCATTCTATAGGTAAAATGAAATCTGAGAAAAATCAAAATCCAGATAAATGAGTGAGACACTGCATTCATATAACCTGTTACTCAGAATACAGTAGGGTCTAAAAAAGTCATATAGAAAACATGCAGTAAGTGTAAATATATGGATACAATGCCTCCAGGAAGCACAGCTACCAGATGACACAAACTCAGATGCTAAATAGGAACACTGGTTAGGAATAAAGAAGTTTACAAGCTACAACGAAAGGTCTAAAGTCCCTGTTCACTTTCTGAAAGAGACATGTTTCAATGAAAAACAGCTATACAACTAACTATGCATAACAGCAAATATGTTCTAGGGAAAGGATGTGAAGGCTTTTGCAGCTACTAATTTGATATGATGAAAAGGTTATCAAACAGGTAACCTGATCTGGACAGTAATAAAGAAATGCAAGGAAGCTGATCTCCCTGAATTTACAGAAACAGCAATGGGCTCAAAGGTGGCAGTGGGGGAGGAATCTCCCAGATTACACATATAGTCTAAGCATGATTGCTTTAAAGAATACCATGAGGTAACACTTTTCAACTGACTTTCATAAAAAAGAAGAGCCATCATCATAATTTGTCTTTCCTTCATAACCAGCATTTTACTCTGGGGAAGCCCAGATTCTTGCCAGTGCTTCAAAGGTCCTAACAGGCAATAATTGCCATCATTAAGGATTGATGAGGCCCAAACCAAAGCCAGATATTGGAACAAACTCATGGGTTTCTTCCAAGTGCAAACTCCCTTGTCCTCATTGAACCAACCCCAAACTGTGTTCCTCCTTAGAGATATTCAAAAGATGTCTGGACACAGATTTATAACCTTGAGCAAGAGCATTTGACAAGACCACTGCCAAAGGCCTCTTTCAATCTCAGGTGTTCTTTGGGTCTGTAAAACAAGTAGACAGGTAGACTGATTTCTACCATGTTTCTGCTTCACTCACAAGGAGAGTGAATGAAATCCTGCAACAAGATCTCTAGCATCACACCAGCTTTCTCCAAGATGACTGAGTTACCTCCCCTCAACACAGTTTTGCCTCTGACAATACCATCCATATACCCATGGTACAATCTCCATCCTTTGTTAATTTCAGCTTCAGCAACTAAAGTGTTCCAGCCCCTTCCCACATTCCTACAGCCTGCTTGCCCAGTTTCACCAGGCTCATGCACTCCTCATAAATAAGGCCAGAAGAATTTGTGAGAGGCCAGCAGGCACACATTCCCAGACATCTGCCACCAAAGGTAGCCAGGTTTAGCTTTTTAGAAAACACAGCCTGATTATTCAACCATCTACCAAAGCAGACCATTTTTATTTAGGGCCTTATCACACTGTGGACATCAGCCCAGTAACAAACTTCCTTGAGCATGCACAGTCCCTGCAAATCCATCTAGTTTTTCTATATTTCCCTGCTGAAGCCATATCACCTAGACCTTTTCCATCACTAGCCCACCTTACACATCCCAAAACCTCAAGCATGAGTAGCCAGATTTTAAATACAACAGTTTTTGTTTTTTCTACTTTAACTTATACCAGAAACTCAGCAGCTGGCAGAGTTGAAGACTTGATCAGTACCTCACTGACAGCAAGCCTCCTTTCAACTTCTGGTCTTTCCAAATTCCTATTGGTTTTCCTGAGATGGTCTGAGATGTGATTTTTTATTTCGCCTTCTTGCGCTCAGTGGGGTGCTGGTGAAGCCTGTAACTCTCTGACTGCTCCTGATCAAGGGCTGTATTTTGTTTGTGAGACTTTTGTCTGTGTTATAGTCATCCACAGCTCCCAGCTTGTTCTTCCTCATGGAGTGGCCTTGCGTTTACCATTGGTTGATAAATCCCAATGTCTTTGTATATCATGGTATCATAGAATGGTTTGGGTTGGAACGGACCCTAAACATCATCTAGTCCCAAGCCCCTCCACCATGAGCAGGGACACATTCCACCAAACCAGGTTGCTCAGAGCATCACTGGCCATGAACACTTCCAGGGATGGAGCATCCACAACTCTGGGCAACCTGTTCCAGTGCCCCACCACTCTCTCAGTAAAGAATTTCTTCCTAACATCTAATTTAAACCTGCCCTCTCAGTTTAAAACCATTCCCCCTTATCCTGTAACTATCTGCTCACGTAAAAAGTCCTTCTTCCTTCTTTTTATAAGCCCTCTTTAAGTATGGAAAGCTGCTGTCATTCCTTTCTTTGCACATTGGACTTACATGCGGTGTTGTGATACATGGATTTTCTGAGACAGTTTCCCTCATGTACAGGACAGAGCGAAAAAGTTTTGGAAGCTGGCATTGCAGGTGGGATCTCCATGTATTAGTTCGTGTTAGGTCAGCGTGGATGTGAGGCAACTTGCCTGATAGCCTCCTCTCCCAGACTGATGAGGACATGTACTCTGAAATGAGGCTGGATGGTAGAGGGGAGACACTGCACCCCTTCACTCTGGCTGCCGACAGCATTCTTCATGCCCTGTGCTCAAAGGGACTTTCTGAAAGGCCCACTCCCCAGAGAGCAGCATAATGCTAATTCCTCCTCCGCTGTGAGACTCTGTGATTTACATGTCTGTGGCAGAGCCAAAGGCCAGACATCTGCCACTGCTTTTTCACATAACACAAGGAAACTAAAACGTTTGCCTGTGGAAAGGCAGGGGATAAAATGTTAGGTGTAAACTGCAAATACCAGGAGATATCCCACTTGGCTGGCAGCAGAGCTGTGGGAGGCTGTGACTAAGAACATAAATGTGCTGCGCATGAGGCAGGAATGGTCTTATCATTCGATCATAACACTTATTTCTGGGAGATGTCAGTCAAAGAAAATATTACAATGTTGTTTTTTATATTACTTTAATTGAAACAGGTTGAGATGTAGAGCTGCTTGCTCCCACCCATGAAGAACAAAGATTTAAGAAGACAAAGGGGGAAGACTTAAAAGACGGGAAAAGCATAAGAATGTAAAAACTGAGCTTACATCAATATTTTAAAGTATGGAAAAAGGTAGTAAAGCAAATACTAGTTTTCTTCATTACATTCCTGGTGGTTTATGACTGTGTAAGCTTAAGTTAATTAACATACCAAAGCAAAGATGTAATGTAAATACATTGTTAGTACTTTAAGTAACACATAAAAGTTACAAACAAGAAAGTTGCTAATGTTTGTGTAGCTAAGTTTATTTTACCCGGAGCATTTACATATTTATTATACCCTTATACTCTGAGATCAGTGAATTCTCACATATCTACTGACCAGCTCCAAGTGACATGAAAGAATTAATTTTCTGTCAGTGGCAATCTGGAACACCAAATTTATTAGGTTATGTCAGTGCCAGCATTTTTAGTACCCCTTACCCCACAGTAATTAATTGCAATGCTCACTTGACCTAATAGCACAATTGCTAATGCTAGTCTGGATATTCCACACATTTTTTCCTTCAGGATTCAAATACTTGTGGTTTTTCTTCTGAATGTCCTGGAACAAACATTTGTGGCATGTCTAGACCAGCACTTAATGTTGAGTTTGGTTAACTCAAGTTAATTGGTAATCAATTAACTGGAGGTAAAAAGGACCAAAACCTCTATTCCAGGCATATTGCAATCCATCATACAAGAGAGGTCCTGCAGCCTGTCTCTGAGTGGTCTTCATCTTTCCTATTTAAGTGTAAGGTTCATTGAAAAACATTTTCATATGAAAGTTGGCAGCAAATAAGTTATTTGTCTAACAGTCCAGCAGCCCTCTGTGAGTGCAAAGTGTTTGAGGAGTTACTTTCTCCTGTAATGATCTGTAGGGTACTAAACCAGAGCTGTTGTATGACTGGTGAGGCAGTAGCATGGTGGCAGTGTATGTTGGGCACAGAGCTGAATGAGAGTGCGTGGCACAGGAGACAGAACTTGGTTCCCTGTGGTAACATTTGGCATCCTGGCTGAAGGCTGTGCTTCCCTGGCTGTGTGATATGAAGCATTCAGCCTGCTCGGCAGAGGCTGGTGGAACATCATCCACTGTCAGGTGGTTGTTGCTGGGGGCAGCTAGCCATAAAAAAGGTTCAAAGATCTCACTGGAAATGCATCTCAGTACTTGTGCTGGCAGTGTTTGCTTAATCAAGACCAGCTGAAAATGTTTTCCAGGACTTGAGGTCTCTGACCAAGACCCCCAGCAGAGCAGCACATCCATTACTGTAACTGCACTGCCTTTTCCTTTTATAACACTTTATTCTTTCCCGGCGTTCTGTCATGTGTTCCTCAATAGATCCTCTGGCATTCAGGACAGAAAAACAGTATTATTTTTCAATTGAAAAGTGATTGTCCTGATGTGGTATTTTTGTTTATGCTTACCAAGTGTTCTGAGAATCCAGATTCTTGTTTTTTCTCTTACTCTGAAAACGAGGCAAGCTAATCCTATTGACAGGATGCTGCCTGATGATCTTGTGAAAATTGCTAATCCAAGGACTGTGTTCACTTAGAGTGTTGTTTACATAATATACACAGAAATGCACACAAATGTAACATCTCTGCAGACCTAGCAATATAAAAAAGTTGGGGTTTTTTTTAAGTTTGCAAGTGGTCATTTCCACAGCATTGGAATAACTAGACGGGTGTGAGTCTCCTCAGTAACACCATAGCTGCATACACAGATCTATCTTCTTATGGTGCAATGATCTTGTTTAAAAAACAAATGGTCACATACAAGCATTCCTGTGCATAATAATTACATTTTCTGAGGTTAAAGAGTACCTGATTTATTTTAATAAATAAAATTTATTTAAACTTTTGCAGCTCTTAAATCAAATCAATATTTACAAGGAGAGACAAAGAGATGTATCCAGTACTGCAGAAATTCTATGAGTTTCCACATTTGAGCTATTTACCACAGTTAGATTTTTATCCTTTGGTAGCCTAAACATGATACAGCCACTTAAAGAAGTGTGTACAGTTCAGTTTGCATTACCTCTTTAGTGGCAAGCTTCAGCTGGACATCAGCTTTAGTGTTAAGTGGTAACACGGTGGTTCCTCACGCTTCAGCTATTTGCCAAATCTCATTATATTATTTGCTAATGCATTCAGTTTCGCCTTTCTCTCTGCATGGAGAGAGCTGGGGTTGTCTTCCTGTTAATTCCCTGACCCATGAGATCCTTGAACTGCTTTTTGAATGACTGCTAGAGGTGCAATAGCAGTTTGTAATAGCCAAGGTTGTCAAGCCTGTGGTTAAGCTCAGAGGACTATATTTAGGCACTTCAACAGGTGGCCTGATGCACAGAAGTGCTGAGCCTGCAAGCTCCTGCTCAGCTACTTAAATACTGAAATCCACAGACCAGCTGAGAGAGGTCAGGACTGCTGACCATCCAGACATCCACTAAGTGCCTGAGTATGTTCACAGAAACATAGTGCAGAGTCTCTCCTTTTAACTCTGCTTAGCGTATATTTTGAGCTAGCAGCAGTTTTATCTAGGTAATCATTATTTTATTCATTGTTGCAGAAAAGCTGATGCCTGACATTCGCCACCAGTTCTCTCTTCCTCATACAAGCATTGAATCAGTTCAATGGCCAGATCCCACTGTTAATACCTGGGGGACAGTAGCTGATTTCACCTTTCCTTTAGAAAATAAATGGATAGTAAAGTTCAGTGTTGGTTTCTTATCAATCAATCAGTGTGTTGTGGTCAAAAGATAAATGATACCTTAGTTTCCCATTGTGCAAAATAATTCCCGCCATTTAGGGATGGCTTACAGATCACCGCTCAGTTACCTGACAGATTTGAAAGTCTGGACATCTTTCTGCTCACAGTGGGCTGATACAAGTCTTTGGAAGAATATCACAGAATAAATTCTATGCAGCCACACAAATTCTGATGGTCAAAACCAATAATCTTTATCTTTTCAAAACCTTCCTATGAAATGTGATAAAATGCCCCATTTAAATTGCTGTTGACACTGATGCGTCTGCATTAAATGTTTCCATGTAGCTGACATGGTGTATTTTAATGACATAAACATTCTTCAAAAAACAATAAACAAGATTCTCACCAAATTCCTGAGTGTTTGAATGAATCTCATTTTAGTCTGTTATTGTTTTCCTTGCAAATGTTACATATAAAAGTGCTTTTTGATACATAATACAGCTGTTGAAAGTTTAGTGATCTTTTGGCATGTGTCAATTTAAGCCATTATACCTTGCAGACAGTTCATAACTCCTAGACAAAAGCTAAATACTACTTTATCCAAAGTTCTTAGATGTGGCCATTGCTTGGATCAGAAACTCCCTTGTTTGGTCTAGAGGCAGATCTGAATGGGGACCAATCCAGCGCAAAACGGTGCTGCCCAGATTCTGAAATCAAATGAACAACAGACTTTGCCTGTAGTGAATAATTAAACAAATGAGCCTAATGTTCCCTGCCTGTGTTGATTTTGGCTTATTAATTGTGTGTGTGATCCCGTGACTCATATTTCACTGCAAAGAGTAACCCCCTAGCCAGCAGTCTATAGGACTGCCTCCTGCTTTGTTCTCCACCACTGAGCAAACACACCATTTCTACTGTATTTCGTTTAACACCCCTATATAAGCAGGCTCAGGATTAGACCTTCTGTTTATAAGGCTAGGTTTAAAACAAGTTTGTTTTCTCTGCTTAATCCAGATTAATAAGAGATTTGCATTCTGTGTCATTCTTCATTAGCTGTAAAGCCATTAGGATATATTGCTTGCTGTATGACTGTACAGATACTACAACAATACTCTGATCCTGAGCTCAGCTATAAGGGCATTCTTTATAATTAAGTGTCATAGATCTTCTAATTGTTTAGGTATGGTGCCTCTGCTTTGTCAGCTTTTTGAATTCAATTGACAGATTGTCTCTTTCCCTTCAAAGTTATCAGCTGCATTTAACCTTGCTTTACTTTTAGAAACAGCAGATTGGGCAAGCGTAAAAACTTATCAACCATAAATCATAATTACCTGTTTCAGAGGAAAAATTATATCCATAAGCTGTTATTACTCTTGATGTTGCATTACTTTTACATGACTACTTAAGCTTTTGTTCTTCGCTTTGCTTACACTTTGTAACAAGGGAACTCTCAGCAGGTTTTTGGAAGTCCCTATTTTTTATTTTGGGGCTGAACTCTGCTGTCATAGAATCTGACTGCAGATCTCCTAGAGTATGGTGCTCAAATTGTGCCTTAATAAAGGAAGACAAATCTAATTACCTTTTTAACACTATAAAATTGTATTCAAGTTTAGTTTGTTCTCTTTTGGAAGCACTATGACCACGTCTAGGAAAGTATTTCAAAAATGGTTTTGACTATTAATCCACAAAAGATGGACTATCTACTAACTTGAATACCACAATAAAATGGTTCATGTTACAGGTATGAAAGCCAGTCTCAGATTCAAGAAGAAAACAAACTATGTATTATTAGGAGTTTATAAGTTTTCTTCCCCCACAGAGTTTTTTGCAATACTCTCCTTTGTGGATTTTGACTGTTGTTTTCATTTTTGCTACATAGCCAGTTCAAGTTTGGATGAGGACAGAGAGACAGGAAGGATGTCTGTGATAGCTCAACCAAATTTTTAATCAAAGAAAATGAGTATTAAATAAATACCAAGATTCAGCCTAGTGCCAAGAGTTAAAAAGGATTGTCACTGATTCTGCAGTTGTAGCTGCTGAACGCTGACCCACTACTTTGCCCCAGTGCAACATTCATAATAAGTCTGTATTAAATCTGTGCATTTATGTGATTGTCACACTTCATCACCTGGGTATATCCAAGGATGGCCCAGCAGCAGCAGCACAAAGCACTGCAGTTGTTGGGGCCATTGTTACAGCTAACACAGTACTGAAAATGAGCCGTTTCATGCCGACTGATAGACTTGGCCCATCAGCCTAATTCCTGTGTTCCACAGGGAATCAGGATTCTCCTCACCTTGACCTAGGTCCTGGCTGAACTTCATTGCTGGCTCTCTATCCTTCCGTCCAACAGGAAAGCTGCCTGTGATCCTCCTCAGCCATCTGTGCTTCATCCACAGCCTCACATGCGATTTATTCGAGCTGCAGCCTCATTAACTTCCAATATCCACAGTCTCACACTCACTCACTTGGGGGCTCGAAGGGAGAGGTAGGTCAAGGTCATTTTCTGAATCTTGATTACAGAGATTTGTAGGAGCTGCCCAGGTCTGTTTGAGTACAGTGGCCTTGAGCAAAAATTCCCTTCACTACTCCTTATCTCAGCATAGATCTACAGGTTATTTGCACTATTCAGCAGTTAGGGGGAAAAATCCCACAAACTAAAGAAAGTAAATCTAAAAGCTTTTCATACAGATAACATTGAGAAGTACTTTTCTACTGTGAAGGACTAACAAGCAGAGGGCAGCATGCTGATGCAAAAGAGTTTCTAAACAGAAGAAATTTTCAAGGTTAATAAAAAATATTTTGTACCATTCATGTTTCCATGAGAAGAGAAGAAAATGTCTTCTGTCCTCCTAAATCAGTTGTGTCCATTTCTGCTCCTTGCCTCAGGTGCTGGCAGATGGCAGTTATGGGGTGAGGATAAGACCACCGAATTACATATCATGGGTTTGATTTGGGGGTGCTTTCAGCAGGTGGAAAGGAGAAAAGACTGTCACATTAAAATACATGGTTTAGTGCCTTCTGTCTTAACAGTTCAAGTGGTAAGCAGGATATGATGGCACCCAGAGGAGTTTTAGGAATAGCACCAAGTAAACAAACAGCTCCTTCAGGGGGTTCCTTTCTCTTGATTACAAAAAGCTCATAAAAATCAGATGTTATTTTCAAAAAGTGAGATCTTTGTCTGTGCATATGAAGTGCTCACAGGAGTCAGATTTTGCTATCCCTCTTTCTTCTTAGAAGATGAATTTGGGCAACCTACAAACACTTGGCTGATCCTACAGGATTAAATAGTTATGAACCGACAAACTTTGCATCTGCATTTTACTTAGAGCCTGACTAGTCCACCACAATAGAAGACTTCTCACATGAATAGAATAGTTCCAAGTTTTGGGGCCAGACCATATCAAAAGCTTTCTAAAAATGAGTCCCTGCCCAAGCCAAGAAAGAAGATACACCACATTCTCCTCTTCGTGGGCACTGCAGAGTGAAGAGTCTGCTGGAGAAGAGCCTGGTGGTTGTGACTCTCTGGCACTGCCAGTGAGTCACAACAATGGAAATGTTGAAGAAGGGCAACTGTTTTCCCTCAACCTGACACAATTCAAGGAGACAGACAAGCAACCTCTCTGCAGGCTCATTGGGTTTTTTTCTGTACCACTTAGCAGAAGTCTAAAGGACTAAATCGAAAAGTAGTATCAAAAGGCAAACTCTTTAGCTGACTGGTGTTAAGTGGCACAGGTTCAAGGACTAGGCCTGCAAGCTTTAACAGCAGAACAAGTTTCTATCCATTCTGAATACACAGGGATGCCTTCTTGTTTCTTCAAGGAAAGAAAAATGGACATTTACTGAGTTGCAAGTCACAACTCCAGAGTATGGCCAAGGTAGAAGATACTTTATACGGGCAAAACAGAAAATGGCTCAGTGGCCCAAAAGCAACAGGATTCTTGCACCATTCAGCACTCAAGCAGGAGATTTTAAGTAAGAGTCCTAGTAAGGAATTATTTTGCAAGTCTTCAAAAAGCCAGTGTTCAAAATGGCCACCTGCAACTTGAGAAAGATATTTAATTGATCCCATAAGCATCAGATATGCAGGAGTTCTCTGTTTGCCTATGCATGCAAATATTTATGATCAAATTTACAAGCATGTTGATGTACACAAGAGAGATGAGGTAAGACCAGTCATTACAAAAAATTATTCAGAAAACTTAAAATATGCAATGTGTTTCTGCTGTAAATTGGAAGAAGCAGAATGCATCTGGTATAATGTCTTATTAGGTTCTATAGTAACTGTGTCCATTCCAGGAAAAGAGAATTATTTTATTCTGAAGAGATAGACAAAACTCCTGTTCTGTGTACACCAGGGGCTGGAAAGCCAAAAATTTAATAAATAAAAATATTTGGATACATAAGGAACGGAATAAAAACTAATACAGAAAACATTAGAATGACTTTATGGAGATAGTTTCTTTTTACCCTTACAATTCTCTGTCCAGTTTTCAACTTTCCATGCCCCCAAAAACAAGCCAAACATACAGCATGGTCAGAGATAGACTAAAAAATAGTACAGGAATGTAAAACTTCCATTGGAAGGGAGGAAGAAAATATTAGATATGTTTATTTTACAAAGGAAATGAATAAAAATGAGGGTGAGAAAACAATTAAATTTTGATTAAAACAATGCTGTGAAAGTATTAATATCTCTGCAGTTGTAAACTTTTAATAAAATTCAAAATAGGGGATTTCCAAAATTAAGAAGGGGAAGGCTTTAAAAAGAAAATCCATATTTAGCCTGTGGAACTTATTATTGTGAGACTGCGGTGTGGTCAAGTATATGCCTGCATTCAAGAATGGAGGGATTGTTTATACTGATAAGAACATACGAACTTAGAAAACTATATTAAAGGACAATATTTCAAAGTAAAAATGTTGTGGAATACACAAAATCATCTGCTAAATAGTGTTGATCATTAAAAGGGTATGTATAAATCACCTTGTAATTTCTTATGATGAAGTCTCTTGCTCTTCACCCTGAGGTAGGTGGTATTGGTCACTAAGCCTCATATTCTTCTGATTTAACTGTCCCCAGAAATTTGTTTATGATTTTGTGTTTACAGAAGCAGTAACAAGTAATTTTGCACTGGGGATGTTTATATCTGCATAGGACACTTTACGTCAAAATAAATAATGCTGGATTATCTACAGTCACTTCAAATGTTTATAAAAGTTGATATGAACACTCCCCCGTGATTTCATCAAACCACAAATATTTATTCTTGGTCCAATCTTGGAATACACTTGTTGGATGTGTACACACTGACTGCGGGAAATATATTTTAAGCAGTATCTTAATTAGCAGCTAACTAACCTAAGGTACAAAAGTCCAACTATGAAGACAAGTTTTAAAGCTGTAGAAGCTTATTTTGTGGACAACAGGACTGATAAACTGTGAAGCACACTTTCAAGCAATTTTGGTCTTTTGCCATAAACATTTTTCCCTTGAAACCTGTTCATTGTAACCTTCCTAGTTTCTCAGATCAATTTGCATCAAATAAGCATCCACAATGTAAAGTGGATACTCAAAATGCAAAATGATGAACTATTTTTTCTCCTCCAAAGTTTAGTTTAAACAGGCCACCAAGGCAACACTCAGCACTACTTTATAAGATATAAAGTGATGTGCTAACAACTAGTCAGTGGGTTAATGCTGACAGTAACAAAAAAATGAAATCAAATTTCTTCGGCTGATTTCAAACTGAGATGTGCTGTTTACCTCAAGGAGAGGTTATTCTTACTCATCTTAGAAAGTACTTTAAAAATGAACTAGGTCTTGGTAGTTTTCCAGAAGTTCTCAGTTATTGTCATGTGCCAGCAAATGGCCACCGCATTCCTGGCTGCTCTCTGTTAAGTGTCTGCACTGCTTGTGTCCAGTCTGGCGTTTGTTTCTATTGAGCTGAAAATGCAAAAAAGGCCATCACAGCTACAGCATGGCTGTAAGCAGGTTGCTTTATCCCTGTTTCATTCTTCTTCTTAGTCCTCTAATGACAGAGGCTTCCTACAGAAATGCGTGTGAAATGCAAGCTTTTCTACTTACAAAAAAAGTAAAGAAAGACCAGTGACATGAATTACATCTGAAAACATAATTTGCTTGCTAAGTAATGCAATCCATGGCAGTGTCTTTCCATTTTCCAAGAAAAACTGATTAGATAAGTTTTATGGTAAGATCTCATAGTAGCAAGATACCATTATATTTGGTAAAACCAATATATATAAAAAATAAAAATAAAAAAATATAAAAATTATATAAAAATTCATATGTCAAAGAATAAGTAGCACCTTACCAACCATTCTCACTGCTGCTTTTTTTGTGTTTTTTTTTTTTCATTTCATGTGCCCTTTTATAATGGAGAAGAAGGATTGCACTTTATTCTTTATCCCACTGAAAAGCAATTGTCAACTTCCATTGCTGAGCCAAAAACATCAGTTTGAATTATGCTTTCAGCTGACTACTGGGTAGGAAATTACTGAAATTTTGGGGGGTCCTTACAGAATTTGCTGTACTAAGACAGACAACTAGTCCATCATAGTCTCACCTTGCTTCTGGAAACAGCCTTTGCCTCATGTCCTCTCTGAAGATACAGCTCAGGAAACCCCTGTTACCACTCTGCTGTTCTCCACTGGTGTACAGCATGAATCACAGAACGAGGAGAAAAATTAAGAGAGGCAAGCTCTGTCTAACCCCTCCCCTAAAATACACTTCCCAAAGTGGATCAAATGGCTTTACAAGTCAAAAGTCAGACTGTGTTAGAATACAGGCTACTCTACTTCCAGTAAACTCAAAGTAAAGGAATCTAGAGCAGAAATAGAAACTGTAGGTAACTACTCTTGAAGTGTTCTAAAAGACTTAAATCAGAGCTTGCTTCAAGTTCTGTTTGCAGTCAATTTGCTAACTTTCTAACTTCCACCAAATTCTGCAGCCTCCCCAGCGTTTTTCCCCCATGTTTCTGTGGCTCAACTCAGCAACCTCTCCACCTGACCATGACCTGCAGGCTCCGAGGTTTCTCCTGGGACCCTCAGTCTCTGCCTTCCCCTGCTCCTCAAGCTGTGCAACCTCCTCCCCATTGTCCTAATCAGGTGCTTTGAGGAAAGGAGCGGCATTAATGTCACCAGGAGGAATCCACACACCTTCATATTTTTTCATAGGAGAATAATGAAAAATGGACAGATAGTCTCTAAAAGCTACACCTCAGCGATAAAAGGAGAACTTTTGTTTAAAGACTGAGATTTTGGCTGATTTCAATGGCCAGCTCTGGAGTATCAGCCACCATTTCAAAAATCACATGTGGTTACAGCCCTGTAACATTACGAATGGTAAAAGATCCCAGAAAGCAGAAAGTAAAAGAGCAGAAATAGCTCTTAAGTGATGCTTCTTTGTTCTCATTGTCTCACACCTGTGTCATTATACACCTTAGACATGTTTGTGAGCCTCGCTGATATCCATGGGCTTGAGAGCTCGAGCAGTTAACTGGAATTTGATAAAGCATGGATGGTCCTTGCCTGGAGGTTTAATGTGTAGGGTTATTAAGAGTAAACAGTAGAGAGCATTCTCATTAGAATCTGAAAAAATGTCTCTGCAGATGTATATACAAGCTTACCCATACACAGAATAAAGTATTTTCAAAACAAGTTTTGCTTCACAACTTCATGTGGTATATGTCTTCTCTTTCTGAGACAGAATCAGGGCTGAGTATCAGAGAGGGCTGGTTTCTGCAGGCTCACCCCTCTCCCCTGTTGAGGTACTTAAAGGGACTGAATGTAGTGGCCTAAGGATTCAGGTGTGGATATCTCATGATTAAGCCCAGTAAATGCTGCCATTGTGAAATTCCAGTGCAAAGTTAAAGTCACTCCCAGTGACTTTTTCATAGTCTCACTGCACGCATTTCTTCCTCTTCTGTTCAGTGTGGTGGAACATCCAACCAGCCTAAGCAAGGGTCACTCTCAGTGGTGTTTCTAACACAGAGTGTTCTTAGAGTTTTTGGAATCTGGTTGTAGGCAGCTCAGAATTGGACAGCCAACAGCAGTGGTTACTTTTGATGTCACTTCCATTTTGTCTGGTAACACTCCAACCGTAAAATGGGGGCAAAATGACCTCTTCCCTGCAGAGGAGTGCTGCAATAATAAATTGATAAATAGTTGCCAAGCAATCATCTGTTATAGTACTGAGCACTGGAGCAAATCTCTTGAGGAAATGAGTTCTGTCATCAGAACAGGGTTTAAGTAGCGTGCAATGGATATGGCAGGAGGCCTTGAGCATTAAGTGGTGAAGTAAAATAGCCATATTCATGAATTAAGCCCCTTTTCCTGTGTGCTGAAAGAGGCAGGAGTCCTGTAAGAGACAAGTGTAGTTATGTAACCAAAGGCCGTATTATATAGCCCTGAGCAGCATGCACATCACAGAAACCTCACTTTTCAGCCCTCTCAGCAGGAGTTACATCTTTAAGACCTGGCTACCTCAGGTGAAGACCTTGCAGAGAAGAATGTGATCTACTGGATCACCGTCAGAACATCTAACCAATTACTTCCTTGGGTGGTATGATCCATGGATTCAGGGCTTGGTTTTCACAGATCTGTGCAGAATCTTTGAACACAGTGATTTTGGAATTGCAAACCTTGAGCTCACCTTCTCTACCAAACTGCAGTATTAGCCAGTGTTAATAGCATACAGTATTACTTCATATAAAGTATTAGCCAGCAACCACTGAAGAATAATTTTCAGTACAACTCAACAGGACTGGAACATGTGATTCTGCAATTCAAGCTTCATGAAGATACTGGCAGTCTTTGGGACCACTACAAGTTCTCAGCTCCCAAAGAAAAGGTTTTTGTTAAAGGTGGGCTTTTCTGTGGATGTTTTCTGTGACCTGTGTCATGATTTATAACACCCAGTTCAGGTTCCATTGCAATCAATAAAAAAACCATTCCTATATAAAAAAAAAATCATATTAGAATTGCATCCTTGATCTGTCAGCTCCTCAGTTTCCTCATCTGCATGGCGGGAATAAGCAGGCAACATTAAATGGTAGCTGAGCACTTTGAGATCCTTGAATGAAGGAGGCCAAAATCTACAGTATTATTTTTGGTCTCGTGACAGACTGGATTTCACTTACACACCATTATTTTGAGAAGTGTGTCAGGTTATTTGCCTGTCCATGCTAACAATGATAATAAATCACTCTCCACACTTCACTAAGAGAATGAAGCGTTATTTACAGATTATAGTGTGGATAAGGCAGAAATACTGTTCCCATCACTACAGTAAAGAATCTGTCAGCGCTTTCATTACCATACTTTAATTCCAGTGGTTTGCAAGCCCATTTTGATTACCATTACCAAATAGACTGCTATTTTTCAGCTTTATTAATGTTAAGTGAATAAATCATGGAAGTTAAAATGGCTTTTGTTCTCCCATAACTAAAATTGGCTTGAAGTTCAAAAAATGAAACTTGGAAAGCAATTCAATTTATCAGAAAGAGATAAAGTCAAAGGACTGGCCATCTTATACACTTACACGGTAATCTCACAACCATGCATCTAGATCTGTATTGACATGATGATACACCAGAAAGAATAATACTCCTGTGGAGATATGCCAATTGTTCTGATACCTAGTATCATTTTTTTAAAACTGCTTAAATGCACGTTTATGTTGTGTCTGGGTGGTCCTTGGGTTAAAGAATATGCTTTCAATAACTTTCTCTCAAACATATATTTTTTATTTTTAATAAAAAAGAGGAAATTAAAGACAAAAAACCTGTGTTATTTTAACATTGAAGTTTCAACAATAATGAAATTCAAATTGAAGCTTCACACACCATCTTAACTCATTCAACAATGCATTTGTAAGAAATGCCAATAATGGGATGAGTTAAGATTAATAAATCAGCCCCAAATGAAAACTCCTATGTTTCATTCCTGAAAAATGTGTGCATGTGAGAAGGATTTTCCCCTTATGGCTTTGTAAAAAAGAACTTGGGAGCTTGAAACTGGACTTAACTTGATAGTGTGCAGGCTGTTTTCATGGAAAGGGCACGTGAAATGGACTCAGGGACCCTAAGGTCAGCAAGTAACACAGCCCATCTCTGTTGTCTGTTCCAGGAATGGGATTCACTAGTCCACAATACCACTGAAGGCAGAGGGAACACAGACCTGATTGTGCTGAGGGTTCCTCAGAGCTTCTGAGTGCTGGTTTCATTCAGCATGACTGAGGAAAATGCTCTTGCTCTCTGAGAACGCCTCACCTTCCATGATGAGAAATGGGGTGAGGCAAACATATGTGCCGTTCTTGTGTCTCTGTCCTTCAAGATGCAATGCCCGTGGTGCCTCATGCCCTGTACTTCTGACTGCCAGTGTCTGCCTGTTCATTTGCATTAGACTGCGTGTCCTTTAGAAGCCACCTACCTCATGCTCATTTGAAAGGCTGTAGTGTGACAAGGAAAAGGAAAGTTGCCTGTTTGCCTTAGTTTAGTGACTGCACTGAATAAATAAAACCCGAATAAATAAATAAATAGAGGGAGAGGGAGAGGGAGAGGGCGCTCTCCTTCAGTCTGCCAAGCAGACAGGGTGTGAGGGAAGGATTTTTCAAAGGACAAGGTATAGCTTTGCAGCGGAAGCATAAACTGGTGACTGGAAGAGGAGGGAGCAAACTCTACACAGCCCTGGCTCAGGCTGATGGAAAGAGACTGCAGATTCAGAAGGTCTCTGAAGAATATGTAGAAAGGTGGGAAACCAAATGTGGAGTTTAGATGCCTATCTCTCTCTCTACACTCACACTCACTGACCTTGTAATGTTCCTCTGTTTTTTCCATGTTTTTTCCAGCAGATCTGTTTTCTCTTTCTACCTGTAGTAATTGAATTCAAATTAAAATACTATCCAGATTATGAAATTCATAGATTTATAGTGGTTTGGGGATGTCTACAGTTAAGTAAAAGTATAGGAAAGTGCGTATATATATATATGTATGTAAGTATGTGTGTATGTATTATACATATATGGGAAGTAAAGGAATGTATAGAAAAAAGATGGACCTCAAAGCTGTGGCTAACTCAGGATCCTTTCACATTTGTATTGGCCTATTTTCCTTGCTTTCTGGTCATAAAATGTATCTCCACTAGTCACTTTGTATTGGGAACTCCAGTTGAAGACCATAACATACAAGGTCTAATTCTTCCTCATAGGATTTAGAGTCTGTGGCTAGATGTTGAGCCTTTGAGCTATCTGATCTCTGTTGGATTGCACTGATCCTTTGTTTTCATTTTCCAGTATCGGAAGAAAGATAAACTGATGTCATATAATTCTATACAAAATCTTGGCTTTCCTAATATATTTAAAACTGCCCTCCAAGTATTAATGCCTCTGCAATGAGGCAAGTGCCATATATTAATTTAGCAAAAAGTCAGGATTAATCCAATGAATAGCAAGAATAACAATCTTATGCCACTTCATAGTAATAATTGATTAGCCAAAATATCACCTCATATTAATCATTGATTAGCAGCAAATGTAATTTTTTTTACAAAAATGAAATCTGAATGGTAATTCAGTAAATCATTATTTACAAACCCAGAATATCCTGTTTAATCTTAATTTCACATGGTGACAAAAACACAAAACCTAAATAAGCAGACAAATATGCAGCAATACTGTTTTCTCTTGAAACTACTGAAGGAGATGCAAAAATATATTTCTTAGTAAAATAGGAATTTTAAATTAATTAGATGCAAAAATCAAAACCAGGACTTCATGGCATATAACTTCTCTTTTCTGAAAATATGCATAACTACTGGCAAAACTGAACCATGACAAGTTAGTCCCAAGAATACCAGAAGCAGAAGGACAGACCACATGTGGACAGAAATCCCCTTTTGTCTCAGTGCTGACAAATACTCCCAAACCAGCAATCATTAGGAGAGGAAACTATTGCTTCATGCAAACACTATGATCTAGAGGTCATGCTTTCTTGCTTAAGACACATTTTTGTGATAAATCCCACAGTTCTCACAGTGCTATGGGTCTTGCCCCACAGCTCTGTCCATGAAGGATGAAAGGATAGGTTGTTATGAACTAGGCTGTAAAGTATGGTGGGTATCTTGGGTAGATGCTCAGCCTGTGTAAATGCAGCCATTCACCCAGGACAGTGAGACCCTTTGCTCTCTGTAACTTATTTCACCTGTAACTTATTTCATGGCCCTTCTCCTGCTGTCCATGCCCCCAGGAGTGAACACCAGGGCGTGTGCATCCTTGATCCCCACCAAAAAGGCTGTAGCCTGGGTAACATGGCATAGATGCTCCTCGAAGAGTGCAATGTTCTGCCCAAGCACGTGGCCCTTTTTCCTCATCTTCCCCTGAGAGCACGGAGGAAGGAGAAGGACTCAGGTGAGAAAAGAGCCCAGGTGCAATGTCTCCTGCTCGGAATGGTGAGTCTGCCCAGGACCTACGCCCTGCTAAGCCAAAAGGGACTCCCAAGTACCTACCACCCTAATGACAGAGAGGGTTTTGTACAAATACAGATAAACACACCCAACAATCTTACTCTGAATACCCTGGTTTCAGGCCACAGAATCATGGTATCACAGAGTATTCTGAGTTGGAAGGCGCCCACAGGGACCATCTAGTCCATCTCTTGAGTGAATGACCCAAGCATGGAGCCAACAATCCTGCTGTTATTAGTACCAGTCTCCAACCAACTGAATTACTCTCACTCTCTAAAACTTTTGTTTTGTTGTGTGTGTGGGGGGGCATTTGGGATGTCTGAGCCAGGAAGACTGAACTCAGTACACGCACAGTTTTGCCGGGAGCCAAGGGTGGGTCGCTCCCGCTCCTCCAATGCGGCGGGAGAGCCCGGAGGCCCCGCTCGCCCTCTCCGCTCTCTTTCCCCCTTACCCCTGCGCGGAGCCGGGGGATATCCCGGCCGGACTGCCCCTCCCGCCCGGCTCGGGTAGCTCTGCTGGTGCCGGGGGACATCCCGGCCGGACTGCCCCTCCCGCCCGGCTCGGGTAGCTCTGCTGGTGCCGGGGGACATCCCGGCCGGACTGCCCCTCCCGCCCGGCTCGGGTAGCTCTGCTGGTGCCGGGGGACATCCCGGCCGGACTGCCCCTCCCGCCCGGCTCGGGTGGCTCTGCTGGTGCCGGGGGACATCCCGGCCGGACTGCCCCTCCCGCCCGGCTCGGGTAGCTCTGCTGGTGCCGGGGGACATCCCGGCCGGACTGCCCCTCCCGCCCGGCTCGGGTGGCTCTGCTGGTGCCGGGGGACATCCCGGCCGGACTGCCCCTCCCGCCCGGCTCGGGTAGCTCTGCTGGTNTGTGTGTGTGTGTGTGGGGATGTGTGTGTGTCGGGGGATACCGGCATAGGGCAGCGGGATACGTGGGTGTGTGTGTGTGTGTGTCGGGGGGGACCGGGATAGGGCAGCCGGGGGTGTGTGTGTGTGTCGGGGGGCACCGGGCAGAGGCAGCGGCCTCCCCGCAGCGGGAGCAGGGGGCGGCAGCCCGGTCTCCGAGTGTGTCCCCTCCGGCCCCTGTGTTTGTGTGTGTGTCCCGGCCCCCCGGCGGTGTGTGTGGGTCCCCCCCGGCTGCCAGTGTTCCCTTAATTCCCGGGGGGAAGGCGGAGGGGCTCCCCCCGCCGCCCTCCCGTGCTCCCGAACGCCCTCAAGGGCAGCCGCCACCTCTGCCGTGGCTGCGGGGGCTGCACGCATTCCTCAGGGGGAGCAGAGCCTCGTCAAAGCGCAGCCCCAGCCGGGTGTTGAACGCAGCGCTCCTGTCCTTCGGCAGCGATGCCCGGGTTCCTGGGATGCACAGGGATGGATGAGGTGGCTCGGGACAGCCGAGCTGCGCGCCGGCAGGACCCGGGCTTCGCCGCGGTGAGGTTTAATGAGATAGGCAGAGCCAGCCACGGCTTTGGTAAAAATAGCAGCGTGTCTGCTGCCCTTGAAACAATCCACCTATTAGTCCCTCTGCGAAGAACTGCAGCATGGCCCTTGTCAAACCTTACCTATCTCTTCTTGCATGCCTCTTCTAGTACATGTCCTGGCATCTGTAGCTGTGCCCTTGAAGTCAGGCACCCGGGCATGATCCTTGAATTTTTAGTTTTCAAAGCAGTGCCATTGATTGACATAATAATAATGTCCTTTCATTATTATCTTGTTATTAGTTATTAAGTGTACCGAAGAAAAAAGGAAAAATGCCCACTTCTTTTTTCTTTCTACAAAGTAAAAGTTCTAAAAGTTTTATTTGCTCTGTGATGGAGTGGGAGGAAAATACTCTCTTAACATCACTTGTTGTATTATGCTCATGGGAGCATGCGGGAAGATGACAAAGGGCTGTGTGTCCTCCTAGAGTTAAGGATATCCAAGCCCCCATAAAAGTATTTCAGAGAAAAGCTCTTGGAGCAGACAGAAGTTTTGCATTTGTAGAACGGTTTCTCACATAATAGTTGCCAAGGATACAGCATCCAGCGAACAGAGCTCTGCCTAATGCACAAAAAACTTTGGAAGCTCTTGGTGTGCTGGGTCAATTCTGTTTTCATGTGCTCAGATGCCCCCAATTCAGAGAGTGGTCTCATTGTTTTCAGGGGAGGCCTTTTTTTGGAGTTAGAGCTAATTAAAAGAAGGACAGGATGGATTCTGACACCTAATGAAGTAAATAAAGAGAGAGTTTAAAATCTGGATTTAGAGTTAATTCAGCCTCATTTTCAAACATAATCCGCTGTGTTGTGTTTTGCATTGACTTTGCTTTGAATATTGTCCTGGCATTTTTTATAACCTTATAGTAACACCATTACCACTCACCCCCCGTTGATTTTATATCTTAGGAGCCATCCAAAATCCCTGACCACATTTATACGCTTAGTTTCTGCCCAGTGTTTCCACATGCAACATTTCTCAAGTTTAATTAATGTTTGGAAACTAGACTTGCATACTTTGGATGAGAGATGTCCTAAGTCCTTAGAGGTGCTGTAAACCCAGCTGCTGAAAGATAGCTACTCTGTTAGAGGCAAGTCCTGGCCCAGTGACTTGTTAATCTGAGGTTCTGGCTCTTCCAAATATTTTGTTTCTGCTGTTGTAAGGATGTGGACAGGCTCATTGAAATCTGCTTACTTGTTTGCAGTTACCTTTGTGTTTGCAGGGCCATTCCTGTCTCTAGAGTACCTTAATTATGTCTCTTGGCTTCTATGAAGTAAAAACCAAAGTGTTGATTAGACTAGTTTACCTTTTTTTGTTATACCGAGAGCATAGTTCTTTCTGTGCACTTGCATTTAGGGCAGCATTAGTTTGGCATTACATCTTTATGTCTGTGTTTCTGATTTGTGTTGCTTTCTAAGGACGGGCTTTCCATTTTCTTTTTGGTAGGTGGGGTTATTGTTTCTGCAGCGTTTCCTCAAAACTGTATTCACCTGGTCAACAGAAGATCACCACATTAGTTGCCTGAGAAGAATTTTGCTTTATTTTACCCAGCGATCAGGGCAAACTCTGTGATCCCAGAAGAATGTAGCTGTCAAAGCAGAGCATGGGTTGAAATTCAGGTGTCAGTTCACACTGACACATTTGAAGTTTGATTGATTAATTACTTTGAAAATTAGTGAGCTAATGGATTGATGGTACATTTAGTATCTTCATGGTGACTAGCGCAAAATATCTTGAAACAGACTTAGGAGTTTATAGCTCAGATGGTGTCCCTGCCCATGGCAGGGGAGTTGGAACTTTAGGGTCTCTTCCAACCCAAGCTGTTCTATGATGATAATGAAATGCATAGTAACACCAGTGTCTAAATAATTTTTGAAATCTTATAAAGTACTGGCCTTTTTGTCAGTGAGTTTGAATGATAAGTGCAAGGGGTTTTTTTCAGCAGGTTTTAAGTTGTCCTCTCTTGACTTGGATGAATATTCACTTATTCTCTGAACAGACATGCCAGCTTGTTGCCTTCAAATCACCGAGGGGTTTGTACCTCTTGTAGATGACGTACTGCTGTGGGATGTACTTAAGAGGATGAAGTCAGTAACAGGAATCCAGCTCACTTCACTGAGTGTCAGATTTCGCCACTGCTGTCTTGAAATTAGTAGTGACGACAGTATTTGTGTAGTTAGTAAAACAACTTGTATATTGCACGTCCTTGTAAGTTAAACATTATAAACAATTATTAAGGAAACCATTTAAAAAGATGAAAAATGTTTTGACATTCTGACTTGTCATAGTATGTCATTAATAGCTTTTTTGTAATTGGCAGATACTATAGTTTAATCCAAAGGTCAGGATTTCTTCAGTACAGTTCTTTCGAAGTACAACTCTCAATTTCACATGTTGGTTTTACTACTTCTCTTTAAACTTACAGTTTTACTTGAGTCTGGATGCAAATCTGAATCTACAGCATCTTCTGAGCAGCAATATTTTTAGATTCTCCTAGACGAGTGCAACGAAGAAACTGAGTTTTATGAATAGTGTCTGGGATGGGCTTTACCACCCACAGTAAAGGGGAGCACCTAAGCTGGTTGATAGGGAAAACAGATAAGAAAGGTGTCTTCAATCTTTCTTCTGCGTGGAACTGGGTGCCTAATTGTAACCTCCAACCTCACTCTTTTTTTTTTTTCCCCACTTGTCTCTGTACACACACCTTTCTGTACATCCATATCTCTCGATACAGCAGCTTGCTGTTCCCTGGGTTGCACTCAGTTCTGCCTGGCATGCACACTGAGCCCCATGGGGCAAAGATGCTTGTTCTGGGTATCCCCCATGGTTTCATATGCTTTAGTCCTAGATGGTGACACACCATCTTAATTGACAATGCAGTGAAGTACCACAACTTCTGTTATGAGATTTTTAGCCACATCTACAAATTCTTGCTGAGTAACTAAGCCAGGTTGCAGAGCTTTTGTGGGATACTTATATTGATTTGGCTGCCTAAGGTGCCATTTTGAATTTGGCTTTTATTGTTTCTGAGGATTTTGGGTCACTCCTACTGTCTGTTGTATGAACAAGAACTAGATCTACTCTGGACTCTGAATGCAGATGTCCCTTTTGCCCATTTCTGTGAACCTTGTGAAAATTCAGAACTAGGTCTAAATTTGTGGCTCAGGCCTGGTGCCAATAGTGCACTTTGGATCTAATTCAGTCCATTGGGTTTGTTGGTTTTGAATTGCTTTGAGTTACTTGATACTTATGACTTGCTGACACAGGGTCGTTCAGGAGAGTGGCTATATATATGTGGCCAATGTCAAGTGGTGTTCTTTTTTTAGAGACCTTCTTCATTATAACTTATTCACATAATTACAGCATGCTGGGTATGTTGCCATAGTCTGTTTTCACATCTCAGAGTACTGTTCAGTGTTAGGGCAGCTCTATAAGAAATACATCTTTACAATGATATAGGAAATCACGCTGTCTAATTTATCAAGAAAACATAATTGAAATACTTTGTGTAACAAGGGAATAAAAAAAAAATCTCTCAGTGCATATGGTGTACTGGTGGTGATGGTGGAAAAGGGAGATATAGTGCTATAAGGGTAATTGCTTTGACCTCCTATTCCCTTTGAGAAAACTGGAGGCAACTTCTGTGTTTAAATCCCATCCAAGAATTTGTAATTAGGAACAGTGTCATTCAGAAAACTGTGGTGTAAGCAGATAAATCCAATGAGCACTAGAGGGATTCAGGAGTTCCATTCATAAAGAAACCATCCAGATTTCCATCTTCAGCTGCTGTGATTTAGCCCTAGATGAGAGCCAGGGCTGACTCTGGGGCATGGTGTGATGTAAACTGATAGCAGGGACTGCTCCACTGGTTGTAGCCTGCCAGGGAGCTCAGCTCTGGCATTGAACTCTGTGCCAGGCTGTGTCCTGGCATCAACCTCAGGCTATCTGAGAGCAGAAAACCTACCAATTGACTCCTCTTCCTTGGGTTTCTTTGAACCACAGTGGCATTAAGAAATGCCTTGGAGCATACAGGCTAGGCAGAAACAGAAGAAGAAAGGAGGGTTTGGGTTCTGGTCCTGATGGAGCTACTGATAATTAGAGCAGCTGTTCTCTAAGAGACCATTTTTGGGTTAGTCGTTATGATCTTCATGGGAGCTGAAGAATAGAAGATGGAAACAATTGTCATTGTCCCAGGGAAAATGAACCACAGGGAGGGGAAACTGGCTTATATCTTCTGCAGGTGTCACTGCTGAGGACTGGGGAGTATTTTATTTGAGGGCTAACAAAGCACTTGGATCTTTCATATTCATCCTGAGGCAGGTGGACATCAGCCTTTTCCATCCTTCAGGAGGAGAGGGGATTTAACACAACAGTTATTTCCAACAGGTTTCTGAAGTATTCTGACTCTAATCAAGTATTTCTGGAGCTGACAGATTCCTGTGCTTCAAGAGATTGACCCTGTAGTGGTCATGTGTGCTTGAATTTTATAGGGAAGTATTTATGAGGTCAGAGAGAGTAGTATACTGCTCTGTCTTCTGGCTTTCAAGCACAAGCTGCATCAGAGTCGTGTGTGAAATACACTTTCCTGGGGGAGTATAAACACTCACCCAAAAGCACAGCTGTGAAAAGCTTCTCAGTCTCCAGCAGCATCTGTGGTATGGACCTTCAAAGGAGCAGAGATAGGCATTGAACAGATACAAAGTAATAGTCAAATGCTGGGCTTTATCTTCAGCAGTTTAATGGAAGATATCTTTGAAGTTCTTTCAAGGTTCTTTTGACAAGTTATGATTTGGACAAGTTGTAGTTCAGTTCAGTTGTTTGATTTAGGCTTAAAAGCTGTGTTGTAAATGCAGGGGCACAGATCTGTCCCAGAGATAAATTTCCTTACTTTGACACTTCTCTCTTGCAAGTCACTCAGTTTGGCTGCTCATAGCTCGAGTCTTTATAGAGCTCAGTCTCAAGAATGGTGGGAGCAAACGTGCTGGAAATTGTCAGGGTTCCACTAAATTTTGAAAACACAGATTGCTCAGATGCAACGTCTGGAAACTTGGATCACCTTGTGTTACCTGTAGACTTGTAATCAAGCAAAGGAGATGAATAGGAAGAAGTTTGACCTTGATGTTACTATACCACAAGTTTTGTACTTGCAGTTACAAATTTTGCTGTTTTCTGTCAAAACCAATTTGGAGATACCTAATTTATTCCAAGTTCTTCTTGTCTGAAGATTGTTAGTGGCTTCACTTAGCAAAAGACTTAAGACTACTTCAGTCCATATGTGTTTTAGTGGAGGAATGGTCAGAGAAGTGTCATGTTACAATCTCTTCTTCCTGTGTTCTAAATAAGAACAACACTTCTCAAAACTTTCAGGAAGAGTTTTCTCTTCCCAATGCTGGACCGGCTGTCCTACCTTGCCTGTAATTAAGGTCTAAATAAGAGTGCTTTTTCTTTCTGTCTGATTTCACTCCTTTGGTTGTGAGGATGAGTATTACAAGCCTTATGCAAGTGTATGCAAGGCAGTCGGGCTGTAAATCACCCATCCATCACATTATCATTTATGACATTCTTACTTGGTTTTACAGTCCACTTCTCTGACTGCAATTCAGCATGGCAAGTTGGTACCTCTTTCAAAAGGTGTATTTTTCAGTGACCACAAGTGGTTGGTCTGGGCTGGGGCTATACAGCTCCTTTGACAAACATTGCTTCAGTAGGCTGTATCCATGTGCTAAGATACTACTTGATTACCGGCTCAGAGAAGGAGTGCTAGCTACTTACCCCTCTGTCATCACTTTCCCCACCACCTGGACTGCATTATATTAATATTAACTTTATATTGTATTACAGTTATTAATAAGACAGCAAGGAATGTTGTTACATATTTTTAGCAGAGGAACAAGTTGGGACAATAGCTGTAGTGAGCTCTGTAGTAGGCCAGGCTACCTAGAAACATCTGCAACCATCTGGCATATGAAACTATTGAAGTAAAGGTAAGTGAGACTTGAAAGCTCACTTTCCATATGTCATCAACTTAACACATATATATGAAAAAAATGCATTGCAGTTTCCAATTCCAGACGCTTAAAAACAAGTAATTCTGTCATTCCTAGCATTTTAAGAATGCTTAAAAAAATGCTTAAACCTTTTCCTTTATTTTCAGTACGACTACTTGACTTTAGTAGTCATACTTCTCAACTGACCCTCTATCCATTTTGTGAAGAGAATATTTATTTGAATTACAAAGTCCTGGAAATTTGCTAATTTTGATTCTGCATGCCTAATTACTATTGTTAAAGAAGGACAATGCATTATTATTAAGTTTTTGGTCAAATCGGTCATCATTTAATACAGTAGTGCTTAGTAGACTGAACAGCAAAGAATGGGGTGACAGGAAAAGCATCTTAATCTTTTAGTTGTAGTTCTAGAGTGGTTTTTAAGGCAAGTATATATACTTGGAAAAATGAAACTTGGACAGTGTTGTCTTGTGTTTACTAACAGTTAAACTCTTGGGATCAGAAAAAGCTGATCTTGATAAAAGAAAGCTGTATAAATAAACAAGTTGTAATACATAGTCAAGTGAGGTACGTGTGATTACATGCAGTAGTGGAGGGGGCTGTATGGTCTGAAGTTTTATGCTCGTCAGCTACAAAAGTAATAAGCTGTACCTTGTGCAAGTAAACCAGTTCTGTTACTTTAACTCTATCGATAAAGATAAAGCAACCCTTTTTGTACCCTTTTGTACACAGCATGCATGATTATATTGGAATAAAATGCACTTACAAATAGCTTGTGTTTCCCTACTTAGGAAAGCAAGTTTGCCTTCACCTTAGTTTCTGTGTTGTGTACTCTTTTAGAAACTACAGACTATGCCAGTTTAAAAGATAATTGTAAGTAACGTTGATATTGATTAAAAAATGAAAATGTCAAAGATTTCAATGCTGTTCTTTGAAGCTAGTTGCTTCAGATTTACTAATGAGCTTTCCAACCTTTGTAAGTAGAATTGAGAATATAATATTTTCTTAAGAATTGTAAATGTACTATTGTAGCCACACGTGGCAGCCTCAGCGGTAAAGTAGCTGCTTCAGCTGCTGGTGAGATGCCTGGGGATTTCACATCTAGGTTTTTCTGGTGGCTGTGTTATCAGCAAGGAGAAGATGAAGTTCCTGGACTCTCTCTGGTGGGGTTTCTCAGCATGTTTGACATGAACCACCTGGTGCGATCTGGGGGGCTGGCAAAGGAGACATCAGTAGCACTCGTAGCTATGCTACCTAGGTTAATTATCTAAGGGTCATATGCAAGGTAAAGCGTGTTGAAAAAGCACATTGTGTCTGTTTTCTTATTTCATTGCTACAAGAGTACTTTACAGCAAGGCTTTCAAGGAAGGAGCATAACGGGGTGTGCAATCAGGAAACCAACAGGCATCTCATCTGTGTTGGTGAAATGCCAAATGGGGACTTGTGCCTGATTTTTGTCAGAGTGGAATAAAAGTTCTGAATTTTCTCCAAAGCACTAGTGATGACCCTATTCTAGCTCTGGGGTAGACATAAATAGACTTCTAGTACTTGGAAATATTTGGCATTTAATGGGAAGTGAAGAAATTGAAAAAGCTATGTATCTAGCCTCTGTTTATTACCATACTGCAGCAGCTGACCCTGGAGCATGACCTTTGACTCCACACACAAAGGGTTGTTTTTCTCCCCTTCAGCCACTAGCATTGTGAGGGAGATGGCTTGGGAAAATCTTGAGTGCTCTGCCCTCTTTATAGGCTGTCTTGGTGTCTCTGTTGGTAAGGATCCTTCCAGGTTAGCCAGGCAGAGAATTAAGGATACCTGTTTCAGATTCCTGAAATGGTGAGGTTTGTCTGTGCTGCCCTGTCTCACAGGCTGGGAGGACATCAGTGTCTATTGTCTAATAAAAGCAAGTGAACTTGTGGGGTTTTCTTTGTTTTGTTGGGAGTTTATTTGCTGGATTTTTAATTTTTTTAAAGTAGGTCACTTTCAAAAGGTGCAAGGACTAGGAAGCCTGATAGTGGTGAGTGCCAAGGAGCTGCAGAACCATGTGTGTCTGGTTATGAAATTCTGCTGGTCCTAAGGCTAGTGCTTTCTGAATTTCCGAAGTTCCCCTATGAGAAACACTTCATCAAACTCCTTCCTTTAGCTGTCTTTATAGGAAAGTGTAATGTGATTCGAAAATGGGTATTTTTTGGAAAAACTACATTCCTGAGGAAGAAAAGGTACTGCTAAGGTAAATTATGGTATTTGTGCATTTTGATCTCTACATATGTTCTTTTTTTGTTTTCATCATTCTTTATTTCAAGTATTCTACCATGGATTTGGGCTTCAGTTACAAATGCAGGCAGCCTGTAACTCTCCAGTAAAGTAGGCAGGTTTCATTCACAAATGGAAAAGCAGGATATAAGTAAAAAGTGGTATTTTATTTCATATAGACATGAGTGATTAAACTTGTATTAGGATTCTAAATGATTAATATATTGCAGTGAACACTGCTGGTCACAGTTCAAGGACTCTTACTTTACTGTGAATTTTTTTGTTCTCATTTGATTATAATACATGAGATGTTTTTGTCTTGTGGCTGTACAAGGCAGAAGGAAACACAGCTCTTCTGGGTTACTATCCACTGTTTTCTTTGCCTGTGACTTGAGCATTCCTTACTTGTCTTATGCAGCCTTTAATTTATAATGTAGTATTCCTCATAACTTTTGCTTGGTTTTGTCCCCTTTATATATTTTTGCACAGAAGTAAGCATGAATTACTATAAGTAATGCATTTAGATTTCTTATGCTTGCCTTGTAGATAGTAACATGTTCTTGTTTAGATGCTGAGTTCAATTGTTGCCTTTTTTTAGCCTAATTAAAAAGTTAATTTGTCTGCAGTATTGTTTCAACTACAGTATGGCAGGTTTCCTGGGTGTTATTCTGCCTTATATATGCATTACTGAAGTTAAACTTTTTCTAGAGTGAATTTTGGCTTGGAAAGGAAAATGAGCCGTTCTTGACCAAGCCGAAAGTTGTGGGGGAAGCGGTAGAAGAAAATCCTGATCTTTTAGAAGTTAAAGAAGTACGGTTTCTGAGACTTAAGCTGTGGCTCTCAGTTCAGATGCTGCTGAATTATGCTTTTAGGTTTCCTGTCGTCATGATGGTTTTTTTGGTTTTTGCTTGGTTTTGTAATGTGGATGAAAAAGGCACTAGTTATGAATGTGTTTAAGCTAAGGTCATATCTTCAAGTTTCTGAACTTGTTATTCAGATTCTCCGAATTTGTTTTTTCTGGTGTCTTTATTTCAGTTTGCTGAAGAGAAGTGATCAGCTCTCAAAAAACTGCCCTTCGAAGAAATAGCCACCTGTATTAAGTTTTATATCTGGAAGCTTGTGATAATGGAGAGAATTATCTCAAGATACAGAAATACTTTCTTTACTCGTTAGATGTGCCTTAATTTATATTTGTGTTGAGCTTGAAAATCTTCAGAATATGTATGTGTTCCTTGTAGTCTTTTTCACACTCTTGTCAAGGGGTTTGAAGGAAGCATCTCTTGATGTTCTTCTGTACAGTGATGAAGAGAATACTGTTTAGGCTAGTTTTCAGAAGTTGTATCAGAAAAGATTAATGGTCCTGGGAAACTGGTAATGAAACACAGCCTTATGCTTCCTCACATCATTGTTTAGTATTCCATCCTAGTTTTAGTGCATGAAAGTCATTACTGTTTGATGGATCATTTAGCTGTATCCTAGAGGATACATGATTGCATTGTGCTGTCAACTTTTTTTTGTGTTAATAGTCTCAAAGCATTAGTCCTATAGGTCCTATGTCTGATGCTGTGTTACATAGAAATTTTTTTTTTTTTTTTCATTTTTTAAAAAACTCTTTATAGTTGCAGGGGAAAAGCCTGAAAAAGTTACTGGTGAAGATGGACAACTAAGAAAGAACGTAATATTTTAAATTAAAAGTATTTTAATGTGTAAAAATATATTGGCTTGAAGATTTAAATTTTTTTTTTTCCTGCAAAATATTTTTCATGAAAAGCAGGTATTTAAAAGCATCCTTGCAAATGTTGTAACTTCTGGCTCATGACAAGAGTTTAGGAGAATACAGGATGAGGACAGAGGTGCCTTGTTGGCCGTACTCTTAGGGCAGGATTGAAGTGGGCTCTTGAGAGTTGGCTAAGGCATCTGAACAGCTGCCAATGAAGGTAAAAGGGTATTGATTTTCAAGGGTGCTAAAATATTGCTAAATCATATTGAAAGGAGTTGGAGTAAAACTCCCATTTGTTTTTACACTTTCCTTTGTGGGCTGTTAGTAAAGACAGGAAGATGTGAGTGTTTGCTTTGATGATAAAGACACCCTCTACCACAGAGCGACTGCCTGTCTCAAGCTGTTCCTCCCAAAATTGACTCCAGTTTACCATCACGTTCTCTCAACATGTTTCAACATGTAATTGCATTGGCCTATATACAGCAACGTGGCTGTCTTGGACTTTAATCCTAGCCATTGTAAGAGTGCTGATTGAATTACAGGCTAAAAATAGTTTGTACTCAGACATGCTGTGTGCTATCAGTTGCACTCTGCTTTGGCATTCTGTTGGTAACATGACAATTAAAAGTTGACAAAGGCAATAGGCAGAATGCTGCCCAGTGATTTCTAGGGCTTCATGCTTGAAGAAGATATTTTCTTAGCTTGATGAATTTGGCTCACATGGTTACAGCTCAAATAAGTGAGCTACTATACTGTTCTTCGATAGTTCTGGTGGGCTGTTGAAAGAATGCCCTTGCCTTAAAACCATTCTTTAGATTGATGTTTCTTTTGTGGGAAAGCCACTGGTAAAAGACCATAGCATTTGGAGATCATTACAGCTAGGTGTGATTTGAGTGACAAAAAGGAGATTAGAAATATTTTTCAGTGCAGTGTAAGTTGAGCTATATTTACTTCCTTTATGTTATTATGGTTTGTCACTGATATTCCAACAAATATTTCAGAAAGATATATGCAGCTGATGAGGGGGGAATAGCTTGCTGTCTTCTGAGTAGTCATCAGTTAGTGTTATTTTAAGATGTTTCAAGGGAGATTGATTAAAATTACGCTCTCATGTGCTTCATCCACCAAATTAGATTTCTTGAAATAAAAACAGTAATCTGAATGTCTGAGATAATTAGGCACTAATTCATAAAATGGGGTTTGAATAAATATTAAAAAGAAAAATAACAACTTTTTTCCTCAGTGAATTCTGAAGGAACTGGCATGGGATGAAGGCTGATAGGTACTTGGTCTCTGTGTTCAGTTGTTAAAATCAGGGAAGGGAAAATAAGATACAAATAATTACTGTAAAAAGATTACTGTCTTGGATGATTATATGTATATGTAGATGCAATCAAAGTAATGTTAATCCTACCTTTGTTTTCTCATGATAGTTATTTGTTCATTTCTTCAAAATAAGACTGAAATGTGTTCTGTAGGTGAGTCATAGGAGGTTAATGTTGAAGCCATGTCCCTGTGCTACTTTTTAACAGGCTGGCTGTTTGGCAGTTTAGAATAGAAGTTTAAAAGAGTTTAATGCTGTATTGCTATGTGTCTACTAATAGGTTGTATGAGTTGTTTCTGAAGGCATTTCTGCAAGCACCAAAGACTGATGACGTTGGGTGATGGTACACGAGAAGGAAAAAAGAGGGAAGGTGTATAAATCTGTCTGGGCCCAGAAACAAGAAAACAATCATGAGCAGGTTGCTAGCCAAATTTAGTATCTCTTGTAAAGTGCAAATCAAACATCTTGGTTACATGTTGATGGGATTTGTTGGGAGAAGTTGTAATTGGCTGCTTGAGGAAGTATGAGTGATTTGGTGTGTATGTTCTGACTGTAGCCTGTACCAGCATAGTTGTGTAAACTTGAGCCTGTCCTACAAAGGACTGTAACTCTCATTTTTGCAGTGGAACCTGTTTTGGCTTAATTGCAAAGCTGTCACCACTGGGCAGTGACCTGAGTGGCGCTCACATTAGTGTCTGCCTTTATGAGCTGCTAATGGAAACGGAAAACCCTATTTACCTAATCAGATACTATTGAAGCTAATTACTGTGTTTAGTTTGTATTTCTTGTGGAGAAGTGAGGTGAGTGCAAATCCCCAACCACATAATGTTTATACAAACACATCGAGGTGCTTGGGCAATTACAAAGGCTTGTGTAGCAAAGCAGGCTATATGGTTTGTGCCATGTCTCTTTTTTCCTACCCATCCCCTTTCTGGTTTTCAGTATTGCAGCCTGTGCTGGGCATATGCTCAGCTTAAAACTGATGGTGATTTGTGGGTCACTGTGAGTCAGCCTCCTCAAGGAGAGAGATTTTGGCTAATGATAACTACTTTGTTACTTTTGATGGGTGAAACCGTGGTGATCGGTATTTTGTGCATGAGACAGCTGTCTTAAATAACCAGAGCCTCCTTCTTGCACTGCAGGTAACAGTGGAAGAAAACTAGCCTGGAGAAAGTCTGTACTTCCTCAAGAAAAGTGCTTATTTAAACCCAAGAAATAGTAGCAATGTAATTTCTTGATTCTCAGAAGCAATTTCTGGAGGGCCATCAATGGAAAGGGTGTGTCCGTAACCTGCAGTGCTGACAAAAGGATAAACTATTAGTGAAATTCCATTTAAGCTGTGCAGTACAGCCTAGTACTGAAAGCTGTGTGTACTCAAGTCCATGTTCCTGAGTTGTGGTTGGGAAACAATTACTGGTAGTTGCAAAGGTGCTTGCACTGGGATGCATAAAGCTGACCAGAATTTTTCGAGGTCACTCAGTGAAGAGCTTCTGTTTGAAGTAGAGGAGAGTGATGAGTTTGGAAGCCCCATATATTTTTAAGAGCAGAACTGGTAGAGCTGCTATGCTAGTGCAAAAGGAACAGCCAAACAAAACCCTTGTAATACAGTCAAAGCCTACCTCATTCTTGTATGCACGCGTATTTTTGTGGCAGAGTGAAGAATGCAAAACAAATATTCTCTTCTGTATCAACTCTTGGAAACTGGCCATTCATTCTTCCTAGAAACACGAGAAGTTTTGGAGCATGGACCATTGGTTCTTTGGGTGCAGGAACAGGTGGGTGGGTGGAGGATTGCAGTGCCTGGGATTCCAGGAGAAGGATTTTAGGTGAAGGTCTCCTAATAGCAAAATTGGTATGAAGTTTAAATACTAACATTTCTGCTAGCAGATTGTAGAGTTAATGTTATGTTTATGCAGTTCTCCTTTGAGTCTTGCATTATGCCCTCAGCCTAGTGTCCTAAAATCATATAAATCAAAATACTAAGCTGAATGAGCAATCTTTTACTAGCACCTTGTTTTGTTCAGGTTCAGGAGAAAATAGATTTTTGCTTAATCTGTTATTTTATGATTTGGAGGCAGGGGAATTATTTTATTGTCTTTAAGTTGTTGAAGATTTTGTAACTGAAAATAAGGTTAAAGAAGTATGTCTATTGCCTGGAACAAGAAATATGAAGTCTATCCAACTTTCCTGAACTAAGTATTAAGCCAGCCTCTGAGAAAACTTCGACAACTCATTTCACAAATGAGTTTGTGTCCAGTTATTTTATCGATCTGGAGGAAAAATTATATATATGTCTTGGTCTCATCAGTGTCAGAGTAGCAAGTGTGTAAAGGTGCTGTGAGGAAAACTGTGCTTCTATTATACCTTAGGTGAAACATGTTTAAGCTATGGTTTCAATATACTAGTTCAATGTAGTGAAGAGGCCCAATTAGTGCAACAAAACTGCATCTATATGGACTATTTTTTCTCGAGTGTAAACTTCATGTATTTGAAAGTAGTTAGTTGAATGCTTGTTGGAAAAGTTTCAGGGATGAAAAGTTCTACAGAATTTGTCAGGACAGTCATGTCAATACTTGCTTAAGCAGTTGATTTTTGAATGGAGCTCTTACCAACATTCAGTCTCCTTTGCCTGAAAGGATCTGTCTCTCTGTTCCTTGCCTCTCAGGAGAGGGCTGTCACTGTTAAATGTGGACCATTCCACATTTGTATTAAAAATAGAAATCCAACGTACAGGACAGTGGTGATGTTTGATGGTATGACTCATGATGCAGTCACCCTAGTTTTGACATGTTTAATTCTATCATTCACACAGGGAAGGTGTTATTGAGACTTGTCTTTGGGATGTGCTTTTTTAAAACCAGCTTAAAAGTGTTTTAACTATTGTATTTCCTATTAAAATGTTAGTGATTTTTGGAATGACACTAATGAGTAGGGACTCAGTTTAAAAAACAGTATTCATTTTTGCTATTCAATTTAAGTAATTTAAATTGGAAGAAAGCAAAGAGGGAACGTACAAGTGGGAACCTAAATAGAAATATCATATTGATCTTAACTTTTGATTTGAGAACAAGATTTTTTGAGCTACCTTCATTTTTTGAGAGAGACCATAGGAAATGAATGATGGCGTGGGAAGATATTTGTTTGCAAAAATACTTGCATTTGAAGTAACATACCATGTTGGCATATGTAATGACAGACTCTGTTGATGTGCAAAGTCCTCTCACTACAAATATATTTTAGTTAACTTTAGTCTTACTTACCCGATTGTAATGAGATGATTGTCAGAGGTGGGGGTATTTTCTCTACGCTCTTGATGACACAGTGCTGGCTAGTGCTTTGATTCCAGACCTTACAAAAAGTAATTTCGGTATTTTCCTGCGTGTCTCTAGCACAGTGCCTGACACTTGGAAGCTGTTTTCCTACTTGCTTAGCTATCTCCACTGAGGTCTTCTAGATATGGGTCAGAGGAGACATTTTTCTTGGAAGTTTGAATCATCTGAGGTGGATGCAGTGGAATTGTGGGCCGTGAGTACAGGCGTAATATGCAGCTCAGCTGGACTCTAAAATGTTATTTTTCCAAGAGTTCTTTATAGTGAAGTAATGGCTGAAGCAGTATATTTCTCTGGTAACGTTATCCTTGTGTAAATTACAGTAATTGTTTTATTATCCAAACCAAAGATACTACTTTCTAATATATTGTAGATACCATTTGGCTACTGGATGGACATTTAGTGCCTTTAAGCATAGCTGGTATGCATGCTTTATTTTGCTTTTTCTTGTGATTATGTGCTTCTGTTGTTTGTTACCCCTTTGTTTTGTGGCTTTTGATCATGCAGTCAGATTTTTCAGTGTTCATAATATAAGACCAAACAGCTTCTGGTTGGTACTTGTCTATTGAACTTGATCGTTCTGCTTTTTCTTTTTCCTGGAAAAAGTAAATACACCCTATTTGGTATTTAAATGGCTGTTTTGTCACAAGCCATCATTTAGGCATGTAATAATAGTCATCCAGCAACTTCTGTAGGCTTTACATGGAATTTGTTGCAATTTTTTTATATTGTTTTAGGTTTGCAAGCAAATGAAATGCTACCAAAGATTACAGAACTATATGGAGCTGGACATGTCTAGGGGTAACTCAGCGGAGTGGTTTGTCAACCAAAAGCCCCCTCAGCAGGCCCAGGCAGCCTGTGATGAGACTGGAGATGTGAGAGTTACTTTTAGGATAGGGATGGTCTGTGCCAGGACTTACTAATCACCACTTTTCTGGCATTTTGGGGACCTGTGGTCACAGACCCTGTTTCCAGGTTGCAAACCTGGAAAACCCTGTTCCAGTATAGCAAAGGGTTAGAAGGAGGGAGGCAGGCAGAGACCAGGCAAGTTCCTGAAGCTTAGAAACCAGTGCCTGTGGTGGCCAAGACTGAAAATACTGTCTGTAAGACAAGTTTTGCTTCCCTGGTCTGTTACAGCGTTGGCAAAGCTAATGAGGGGAGCCTAATGCTGGGGTTGAGAGATCCTAAATAAGCTTAAATTGCAAGGCTTCACTCGCAGGATTTCTGTCTATGATACACTTGCAGCATTCTGAGCTTCTGTATTCAGTGCTGGACTTGGAGTTGATTCCCCTCCAGTGTCAGGACAAAGTTACCACTTACATAACAATTGCAAAGTATAGTAGCAATTGACTTCAGATCTACACCCGAGGCTGTTACAATGCCCCTGCCTCGATTCCTAAAGAAGGACTATTTATTCACTAGTAATCAATATTTTCGTATGGTTCTGGAAGGGCAATCAGGACAAATTAATTGCATCTATTAACTTTTCAGTTGGTGCATAGGCCTTGCAGTTACACATCCAGTTATTCATCAGTGCAATTTCTTGCTATAAGCACAGTGCAATTTCATTTCATAAACATTGTCTAACTGAAAAGAGACTAAAAGAGAAATATCATGTGTCATTCTCGTACTAAAAGTGACTTGTGCCTCAATGAACATAATTCAAGATTTCAAAATTTTTGCTAGTGCAGCTCAAGATACTTCATACATTTAGTCTAATAAAAATATCTGTTAAATATTATCTTCTCTGAATGTGTTCAGCAAAAAATGCTAATTGAGACAAGAATAAATTATTTTTGGAGCTCTGAAGGCACTCTTAAGGAAATCCTGGTAAGCTGTGTTGCCAGAATCTTCAACTTTGCTCTGAGATGCAGGAGGTGTTGAAGACAACTGTGTATGGATATTTGTGGAAGAGCTGTGCTTACAGTGAGGATGAGAACTCAGTGTATAACTATGAGTATGGGACCCAAGTCTTGTTCCATTGAGGTGAACACTTGTTTGCACGCTAAAAATCAGGACCTTCATCTTTTCCTGCTTGATACTTGTCATTATATTTTTGTAGCAGTCTTAGAAATATGTGTGTACAAAATCTGTCTGTCCCTACAGGTGGCCATGTAGAGTCCCAGGAGCTTCTTTTGAAATTGTGCCCATATATCTATGAGAAGTAGGAGGTGCTGATGCCAGAATAATCCAAAAAGAGTGTGTTAAATAAACCTGTGAACCCAGTATGTATAGTGCTGCCCAAGACGGCACCTGACTTATTTCCTGTTTAAAAAAGCAGCATGTGGTATTAATTTTTATTCCCAGAGTTCCTTGCCTAGAATTCTTGTGCCACCATCTGAGGAAAAAAAGACAAAGCTGCAGAGAGAAGTAGTGTTTTTTCTTTGATGGGGATGGCCTTTTCTCACTGAAATACGAGTCCTGAGGCCTGAATGTCAGGAACGTTGGCTGATAGCTTAATTGGATCATGTTAACATGATATACAATTTGAGAGGGAAGATGATTGATAACTGGGGTACACAGGCAGAGAGAGACATGAAGTTCTCTCTGCTGAAATAACACGACCGTGAGGTCTGCGTCTTACTACGTAAAAAATATTTTATGAGTCTACTCATCATTAAAGCTACAAGAAGACTGTCCAAGGCTTAATAGAAATGAAAACTAGCCCTCATTTTGACCTACTTCCTGTAATTACAAATACGGATTACGTATTTTTAATTATATTCCTTCAAATTTTGTTTGCCTTAGTGTGCCAAGCAAGGATAGAGAATATGCAAAATACTTTTAAGAGACAAGGACTAGGAAGACTTAATTGCTGCTCATCCATCTGGTGCAGTCTGCACCCATAATCTGTGGATACATTTATAATAACTTCATAAGCAACTTGTTGGAAAGAACAGATTCATGCCTGTCATGTAGAAGAAACAAGTTTGGACTATTAGATATCTGAGACATCTGGAAGGGCCATGAATTTCCTGGTGGAATACTTTCTCAGTGAAACATCTGGGGCTTATTTCTCTGTCTAAAATCAAATAACCTGAAAACTGTTTGAAGCATGTATTTAAACATAATAGCTAGCAGGATGTTTGCTCTACCAGTAAAGAGCAATGAAATGCTTCAGAAAAAAAGAACACAAAAAGTCAACGTGAAATACCTCTGCTGTAGACATTTAAGTATCATTTTCAAAATAAAAGAAAGTAGGAGAGTCTTCTTGCTTGTATAGTTGCTTTTTGCACTGAGCCGATGCTTAGAGACAATGTTTTCTGATAATTTTTTTTTATTTTTTTTTTGTGGGAGAGAAAACTACTTTTTATTTCTCACTGTGAGCCTTTTTCATGCATGACAAAAAGGTGCATTGCTCTCCTGTTTTAGGGTGATTGAGTCAGCTATTCCTTGCCTGGTCAAGCTGAACAACCATGTTGTTTTCTTTTTAATTGGGCTTCACAATGGCTTTTGGATCATCAAAAACTTCCTGCTACTTAGGTTGTCAGCAGTTTTCCAATCTGTGGATCTTTGTTTGTTGGCTTGTGTTTTGTTTGGGTTTTTTTGCTGTGGCTCACTGCCAGGATGGGCTTGAATGTTGCCTCTTGCCTTTTTTTAAACTTATTCTTTGCTCTGGAAAGTGAAAGGTTCTCCAGAGGGACTGCAGGCAAGAAAAGCCTGAGTATCCATGGCTTCAGGAATGCCCCCGGCTGCCTGGGGTTGCCATGGCCATGCAGCAACCAACTACAACAGCAAAGCACCTGTAGAGAATTTCAAAACTGTCTCCTTTTTCATGGACTGCCTTTTGAATGCATCCCCAATACTCAGTCCTTGTTTTGCCCCTGATAAATAGAGAAGGGCTAGTGTTTCAAAAGGGGAAGGTTTGTATGCTAAAAAAAAAGGGGAAGCTGTCTGGGTGGTCGAGTCTAGAGCGTGGTGGTGAATGGAGTTAAAAACCAGTATGCAACCCGTCACAAGTGGAGTTCCCCAGGGCTCAGTATTGAGGCCAGTCCTGTTTAGAATCTTTATCTGTGATCTGGATGACGGGATCGTGTGCGCCCTCAGTCAGTTTGCAAACACACGAGCTTGGGTGGGAGTGTTGATCTGCAGAGGGATGTGAATAGTATGGATTGATGGGCCAAGGCCAAAGGTATGAGGTTCAACAATGTGAGTGAAGTTCCAAGTCCTGCACTTGGGTCACAACAACCCCACATAGCTCTACAGGCATGGGGTAGAGTGGCTGGAAAGCTGCCCAGTGGAAAAGGACCTGAGGGTGCTGGTTGACAGTGGCTGAACATGAGCCAGCGGTGTGTTCAACTGGCCAAGACAGCCAGTGGCATCCTGGCCTCTATCACGACTAATGTGGCCAGCAGAACCAGGGCAGTGATTTTTCCCCTGTACTGGGCACAGGTGAAGCCACATCTCAAGTACAGTGTCCAGTTCTGGGCCCTTCCATTCAAGAAATATATTGAGGTGCTGGAGCATGTCCAGAGATGGTATAAGGGTGTGGACCACAAGTCTTACGAGGACCAGCTGAGGGAGCTGGGGTTGTTTAGCCTGGGGAAAAGGAGGCTCAGGAGAGACCTTATCACTCTCTACAACTACCTGAAATGAGGTTGCAGTGAGGGGGGAGTCAGTCTCCTCTCCCTGGTAACAGGCAACAGGACAAGAGGAAATGGCCACAAGTTGCCTCAGGGGAGGTTTAGATTGGATATATAGGAAAAATTTCATTATGGAAAGGTGGTCAGGCAGTGGAATGGGCTGCCAAGGGAAGTAGTGGAGTCAGGATCCCTGGAGGTATTTAAAAGATGTGTAGATGTGGCACCTGGGGCTGTGGTTTAGGGGTTGACTTGGCAGGGGTGCGTTAATCGTTAGACTTGGTTATCTTAAAGATCTTTTCCAACCTAAGTGATTCTGTGATTCTGTGAAAGCAAAACGAAAGGATTGGGCCTTCTTGCATGTTGAAAGAACAGTTTCTTATTTCACTTTACAAGCTCTTGGAGAAGATGACATCATCCCTGCAGAACTGATAAGGTTACAGCAGTGTATATATTGTGAGTATAGAATGGCACCAAAGGCTTTGATGCTTTGCAAACTGCAGTTGTTTATATGCTTATATTTTTTTTGTACATAAGGGTTATGCCTCTGTCCTTTTATTGCATAGTGTAAGATGACAGTTTAACCTAGCCAGGCTACTCTCCCCTCTCTAAGAATTGCTTTCAAATTAATTGGCAAACAAAAGCACCATGAATAAAACAGAGCTTTGTGCTTCGTATTTCAGAGTTTTTGATTGTAGCTAGCTCCTGCTGGAGAGTGTGAGCAGTGTGAGACATTTGCCTGTAGTGAATGTAACTGGAAGGATGAATAGCAAGAGCTCCAAGGTAAAGCTCAGTTATTGTAGTAGAATAACGGTTAAGCTCACACTGAAAATAAATTAGTTCTTACTGTAATTCATAGTAAAATCAATACTGAAGAGAGAGAGTAATGGCTATTTTTTTTTCTTGAATGTATTGTTTACTTGTTTGTGTGTTTTAGGGCTGTGTTGCTGGGTTTTTTAAGTCAGTGAAGAGAGTATGTGATTATAGAGGGAATATGTAAAGTGAGAGACATGCCTGTCTCTCCCCTTCATACTAGTTGCTCAAAATGAACAGCTTTTATCAGAGGGGTGAGTTTTACATTTTATTTGGACCAGATACTTTGAAATCAGATTAGAGTGACTTTTTGGAAGGGAAACCTGTTTCATTCATCGCTGTTAGTTAACATTATGGGTTTTTTTAGCATAAGGTAATATATAATTAATTCTTGTGTCAGAAGAAAGCATATACTTTTGTTTTGAGACTTGAAAGTCTCAAAACAAGTACCAAAGCAAGTACCAAAAGTCCATGTTTGGAAAGGGGGAATGAGCTTGTGATAAATCCCTTGATCTAAGGCTTGGGAGAACATTTGCTCTTTCTGAATGTGCCAGGAGCTTGCTGTGTGACTGTGGATTAATCACCTTAGAGTTGATTCTGCTGTTGGAAGTGTAATTCTTCCCACTGTTTTAAATTTGCTCCTAGCTTTGTTCCAAACTTCAAGTATTGGGCATGTTTCTCCATGTGAAAATGTTAAAACTCTTTTCAACTTTCAGTTTTAAAGGTGTCAACATGCAGCCGCCTTCCCCCTCATAAAGCACATCTCATTCAACTCAAAACCATAAATCAGTCTGCTTATTGAGGATTTTTTTTTTTAATCCATCAGAGAAGTTCTGCTTCACAGCATTGGGAAGTCCCTCATTTTGTGAGGTGCAAGTATGGTGTTCCTGCCCCTTCTGGGAAATACCAGACCGGATAGTCCATACAGCTTCAGGGCATATGCAGCTGTAAGGAGGATCTGAATTCAACCAAATTATTATGAATACTTATCTATGGTACTAAATGCTACATAATTAATTTGGGAATGAAGAGATGTGTGGAAACTAGGCCAGCTCCTAAGAGCAACCCCTAAGGACAACATCTGTCCAATAGCCCTAGGCTTCTCTAAAATAATGTTGACTGCTGAGCCTTCAAAATAGTGTCTTTCCCTTCCTCATCAATTCTCAGGTACCTAAAGTCTAGTTCTTCTGTAATATGTGGGTTTGTGGCACTTCCAAACAGTTGGTCCTGGGCTTTTTTGACAGTTTGATGCCCTGTTGCATTACAAGGAAACCCAACCATTTGGTGTGAGCTAGATTGTCAAAATGATCTATGTGAAAAGTTGAAACTGCTGGACAGGGGGCTAGAGTACACACATGAGGCTGTTTGCTCTGAAGCTGCCAAGTACCAGCTTAGCTGACGATGACATGTAGTTACATAAAGGTGCCATGTACAAATGTAGGTCTTGTAGGTGTCTGTGACCATTCCCAGCATCTTTTTTTTTTTTGCAGGCAAATCCATTTGGAATCAGTTAGCTACACTTCTGTAAGTTTGATCAAGTACTGCAGAGAACCGTGTTCAGTCTTACTTGGTTTGACCCATTTTATCTATAAAAATTGCTATTTATACTTTATTTTGATCATTCAGATGTTTGGGATTTTTTTAATGTTGGGATCAAGCACTGAAAGCAAGGGCTTCAAGTGGATTCGTTTATATGGGCTTTTATGCTTATAGCAAAGTACAGGTACTTACTTTGTAGCTCTTTTGTGCATAGAAGAGAGTGGTAACTATTGTGAGTGATCTACAGTAGCTAATACCAGCTGGTTTAGAGGGATCACTGAGGCAACCAGTTCTGGTGCAGGCACGTTCCACAGCAGAGTAGGGGATCACAGCTTATATGGGGGCTTTTCTGAGAAGGGGAAATCTCAGGGGAATGCCAAGACCCGCCAGGAGCCAACGACTTGCACGAGATACGCTGGGATGGCTACTATAACTGGAATGAATGGATACAGGCTCCTTAGGAAGAACAGGCAGGGGAGATGAGGATGGGTGTTGCCCTCTCTGTTAATGACCATCTGGAGAGCATGGAGATCTGGCTAGAGGTGGGTGAGGAGACAACCCAGGATATGGGTCAGGATTAAAGGCAGGACAGGTGACATTGTGAGGGTCTGCTACAAGCTGTCTGACCAGGAAGACCAAGTGGATGGATGAAGCCCTCAATAACCAGATAGGAGCAGCCTCACATTCACAATCTGCAGTCCTCATGCGGGAATTCAACCACCTCATTATCAGTCAGAGGGACAACACAACAGGGCATAAACACTCCAAGAGGTTCCTGGAATGTGTTGATGATAACTTCTTTCTCCAAGGGAGAGAGGAGCCAACAAGGAGATGTGCTGTGATTGTTCTTACCAACAAGAAGGGGCTTGTGGGGAATGTGAAACTCAAGGGCACCTTGGGCTGCAGTAGTCATGAAATTGTGGATTTCACGATCCTTAGGGCAGCAAGGAGGGTTCACAACAGGCTCCCTGCACTGGACTTCAGGAAAGCAGACTTGGGCCTCTTCAGGGATCTGTTTGGTAGAGTACCACAGAATAAAGCCTTGGAGGGAAGAGGGGCCCTGAAAACCCGGTTAATATTCAAGCTTAGGAGCAATGCATCCCCCAAAAAGGAATGTCAGGCAAAAGCACCAGGAAGTCTGCATGGATCAACGAGGAACACCTGGAGAAACTCAAACTCAAAAAAAAGCAGCATACAGGGGGTAAAAGCAAAGACAGTTAGCCACGGAGGAATACAGGGAAATTGTCCAAGCAGCCAGAAATCAGATTAGGAAAGCTAAAGCCTGATAGAATTAAATCTGGTCAGGGACATCAAGGATAAAAACAAAAGCTTCGGTAAGTACATAAGTGATGAGAGGAAAATTAGGGAAAATTCTGGCCCTTTCCAGAAGGAAACAGTAGAGCTGGTTACCGAGGATATGGAGAAGGCTGAGGTAGTCAATGACTTGTTTATCTTGGTCTTATCTGGCAAGTGCTCCAGCTGCACCACCCGAGGTGTAGAAGGCAAAGACAGGTACAGGGGCAATGAATACTGCCTTCTGTAGGAGAAGATCACGTTTGAGCCTGTCTAAGGAACCTGAAGGTGCACAAGTCCATGAGACCTGATGGGATGCATCCATCAGTCCTGAGGGAACTGGTGATCAAGATGCTAAGCCATTATCCATCATATCTGAGAAGGTGTGGCAGTCTGGTGAAGTTTTCACTGATTGAAAAGGGGAAACATGAACCTCCATTTTTAAAAAAAGAAAAAAGAAACACAAAGGGAACTACATGTCAGTCAGTCTCATGTCAGTGCCCAGCAAGATCACAGAGCAGATCCCCCAGGGAATTATGCTAAGGCATGTGGAAAATCAGGAGATAATTGGTGACAACTAGTATGGCTTCACTAAGGGCAAATGGTGCCTGATAAATTTGTTAGCTTTCTGTGATGGGGTTCCAGCATTGGTGTATGAGGGAAGAGTAGCTGGTGTCATTTAGCCAGACTTGTGCAAAGCATTCAACCAAGTCATCTACAACATCCTATTCTCCAAACTGGAGAGATATAGATTTGATGGATAGACAAATCAGTGGCTAAGGCATTGTCTGGGTGGTCGTGCTCAAAAGCTGTGGTCAGTGGTTCAGTGCCTGAGGAGACCAGTGATGACAGGTGTTCCTCAAGTATCGGAAATGAGACATCTTTGTTGGTGACCTGGACAGGGGGATTGAGTCCATCCTCAGCAAGTTTGCCGATGGCTCCCAGCTGTGTTATGTGGTCAATATGCTGGAGGGGGAAGGGATGCCATTCAGAGGGACCTTGACAGGCTTTGCTCCTATGAAACCCACCTGGAGTACTGTGTCCAGTCCTGGGACACCCAACGTAAGAAGGACATGGATCTGTTGGAGATAGTCCAAAGGAGGGTCACAAAGACAATCAGAGGGCTGGAGCACCTCTCATGTGAAGACAGGCTGAGAGAATTGGGGTTTTCCAGGCTAGGGAAGAGAGGCCTGAAGGGAGGCTTTATAGCACCTTCCAGTACCCTAAAGGGGTTACAAGAAGGCTGGAGATGGACATTTTACAAGGCCCTGTAGTTATAGGACAAGGGGGAATGGCTTTAAACTGAAAGAGGGTAGGCTTAGATTGGTTGTTAGGAAGAAATTCTTTACAGTGAGGGTGGTAAGGCAGTGGAACAGGTTGCCCAGAAATCTGGATATATCCTCGATGGAAGTGTTCAAGACCGGGCTGGATGGTGATTTGAGCAATTGGTGCAGTGGAAAGTGTCCCTGCCCATGGCAGGGGGGTTGGAACTGAGTTGATGCATAAGGTCTCTTTCAACAGAAACCATTCTGTGATTCTGTGATCTATACTGGATACCACCTTAATGGACCAATTTAAATAATATATATTGGATGGCTGATGTCTTGAAATATGCATGTTTAATTTGCTCTTAATTACAAATATTTAGTCTTCCTATTCCTAAAAAATATTTAATTATATTTGATCTCTAAGCTTTGAACTCTAATTAGGAGCTTTATTGACCCATTATGTGCTGTATTGAATGTTCACTAGTAAACAGTTTTGCATTTCTTTCAGGCTAAAAGCATAATTAATTTTGTTGTTGTTTTTGAGTACCATGATCCTCCCTTGCTATTTCCCCAAACAATTTCAGTCTTTTTGTTCTGTTTGGTACCATTTACGGCCTATCCACTACCAAGGAAAACAGGAATTTATTACTAAAGCCATTTGTTTTTACTTATTTTCTTGGTGTCCTTTAAAAGAGAACAATCAGAGTGTATGCTAGTAATGAGTATTGTTGAGATATGGATAATATTGTATTCAGTCTTTCCCCACAAATTTATTATTTTACTTGTAACTGCATTAAGAGTATGGGGTGTTTTTTGTTTCAGTGTTACTCAGATGTTATCCTAATGAATGCAGAAGGTTTTTTGTTTGCCTGTTCTAGTCCAGACAACTGTTTTAAAGCTGGGGGCTGAAACTGCTTGGCAGCTAATCAAACAAAGAAGAAATGAATGATTAAAAAAAATAAATGATGGAGCACAAGTGCCAAATAAATTCTGCTCAAGGGTAGAAAATGTGACTTGAGATCCTTTGTGCTTTTATAAAATCTCAGTTAAAAAGAGTGTCTGCAGGGTACATGTATTTTCACCATTTTTTCAGTGTTCTTATATTGAGTTTCATTCTCATAAACTTTAATCATGCTCTTTTAATGACATCCCAATTGGTCTTTGGTTTACAAACCACAAAGCCTTTAAGAGGCAGTCTAAATATTAGGAAGAGGTGATGACTGTACTCATTAGAATATTGTTAGTAGAGTAGATCTTTCATTTAAACCACCAAGGTTCAGGCTATGTCTGAAAAAAATTATTCTGTTGACAAGTGTATGGTGTTCTCTTTGGTAATCCTACTATACTTTATTTTCTTTTATATTTCACACAAATTCTTTGTGTGAGTGTGTATCTTAACCCAAGTTTGTGCTAGTGTTTTGGGTTTTGCTGTTGTTGTTGAGGTTTGGTTTTGGGTTTTTTTTTAGCTTTCAGACACCTAATCAGAAGCTTCTGACCCAATTTTTGATTATAAGACACTTTATCCTGGGCTTTCTGTCTTTTACTCTTGACTGTCTTTGACTCTCATCAACTCCACATCTTCCCTGCCCTCAAAAGTTTGTGAATTTTACTAGAACTGGTTTTTCAGAGCTGCTACCTACTTTGTCCCTCTGAATCTATCTTGTTTTCCCCGAAACCTCCCTGCTCTGGGTTTTCAAATGGCTTGGTATCTTGTAATAACCTCTTCTTGATTTTTAAGTGCACCTTACCTCACAGGGCTGACATTTCCGCTGCACTGTTTTTAAAAGAATGTGGATGTGGGTCATATGGATGGAAAGGCAATTTGCACATTAGCTTAGTGATTGGTGTCTTTCTTTTGGTGGTATATTGTCTAGTGGGTGTTTAGCCACTTGTGGCAATGAAACCGCCACTGCTGAAGATGAATGATTGCATTTATTACTTACTGTGTGCTTTGCTGCACATCTGTAAACGGTGCGGGTAGTTCTGAAGTAGTCCAGTCTTTTATTTTGTGATAGAATAGTGAGCAACCTGTTCCCAAGTGTCCCAAATGCAGTTAGAGTGGCAATGGTGCAGTCCTTAGAACAACCTGTGTCTTTTAACTGCTCAAGCAAGGTGGAAGATACTAATGAAAGCTTTTTCTCAGAGTTATGCATTAAGAATAGAAGGCTGCAAGTTATACGTTCATTCTGCTGCATGACATCAAAAAACCTTTTTCAAATATGAAATACTTATTTTCAGCTTAATAACAGGTGTACAAAAGAAGCCAGATGGATTTGTCATGAAGTAGTTATTATTTTTTGTCTTCCTGGACTACTATTTACCTTAAAAGAATGATTTCTGAGATTGTAACTCAGTGCTTTTCATACACATTCACATACACATTCAGATATGCACACTCTGAACAAAAGATTTCTCAGATGATAAACTCCATTGATGCTAATCCTTTCCCTCCTCCTCCTCCTCTCACTTTTCTTGACCAATCTCCCTCTTTGAGATTATTTCCATTTCCTTGGATACCTTCACAGTAATTCCAGCCAAATGGTAATGAGAGCATGTCAGCTGTAGGCATCCCCTGCATATCAGCCAAACAGCCATATATACTTTCAAATAAAGGATCCTGTTCTTATGGTCGCTCTCCTTTCTGTTCAGCTGAAGATGTCCTTAACCACAAAGGTGAGGAGAACTAGCTCTTTGTCTTCTTAGTTAGGAAAAGCTGAACACAGCTGCTAAAGAGATTTGAGCGATCTAGGTGCCAAAAAGTTTATGAGAAGATGCAGAGGTTAGGTTATTCTCATGCTATAGGTTTGTAGTGTTTACTATGAGAAAAACAGTTTTTTTGAGTTAAAGAGCACTTTTGGTCTAAATTGTCTTTGCTAAGTTCTCTTGCCTATTTGGTTTGTGTGTCAGCTTAAATTTAAGTAACTTGAAATTACTGAATTAGGTGGGAGGGAAAGAATGTGTTAGTTCCCCATCCAACATGCAGAAATTCAATTATTTTTGGTGCTTTCAGTTAGTTTTCTTAAAAAATTTATATTAAACATTGCGGTAACAACCATCTCTAAATGAATTTGGCTTTCTTGTTCCACAGCTATTGAGATTTTGAGCATTCATATCCTTCCTAACAATGCCTGTGTGGTGGCTGTTGGAAGCCACAGTGTCACACTTGGATGCAGATTCTCTAGTAAATTCTAAACTGCTCCCTGCAGAGCACTGTGTTAAAGGGAATCGTGAAGCAAAAGGTCTTAGAGTCAGTGACATAACTGTCTAAGAATAGCAACAGGTAGGCATCCATGTTTTACGTGTTCGCTGTGCTGTGTTGCCTGTATTTCAGAGACCCCTAAAATAGCAGTTTCGAAATTTTGAACTCTGAACTTCCTTTTGTTATTCTTAAGTCAAACCCATAATATTAATATTACAGCTTTCTGTGTTTGTTTTCAATGTCTTTGTTATTTCAGCAGAATATTTTTATTGGCAGTATATTTTTCCAGTGGCTCTTGAGGATCTAATGTGGCATTTGTTTCACTTCACGCACTGTATTACCTGACCCCAGGAGTATTTTGTGGCGTCTACCAGGCCAGAGATAAAAGCTGCTGTTTCAGGCTAGGAGTGCAGGCTACTTTCAAAATACCAACATTTCCATATCAGAGTAGCAGTTCCTTTTAAAATAATCGTGCTCTGACGATGGCCCCAGGCCCAACTGCACAAACCTTTGGATTATAGACTTTGTGTGTAGGCATGGCTCAGTCAATGCAACAGCCATAAGATCTGCAAAGCATATAAAGTTAATGAAGTAATTTGACAATGGCAATTACTGTGCTAAAAATAAATCAGATATGCATTAACATTAATAACTACTCCTAGAAGATATGCTAATCACTCCTCAAGGGCTGAAAAATTTAGGAATACTGTTGTACAGTATTACTTCTTATAATGTAAAGGAAATTATTATTTTTTTCCCACCCACCTCTAAATTAGTATGGAAAAGCATTTACTAGAGTTCAAGAGACCTTTCTGACCTGTGAGCATGGATGGCTGAAGGTGGCACAGTTGCCATCATCAAAAATGACTTCCTGTATAGAGCCTGACCTTACTTTAAAACTCTGACCTCACTTTCAAAACTCTGATCTCTTAAAAGTATTTGTTTAATTGCATTTTTAAAGGGATTTTTTTTACAATACTTTGAGGTACAAAATTATCTTTATAAAGAAAAAAAGGTGTGGGGGAAGGTGTATAGTTTTCTTTCAAGTGATTGCAGTGGAGCTCCTTGGCACATAGGGACTTTTAGATCAAGGCAGTGATTGTGTAGTGGGTCACTGTCATAGTTGAACATGGGAGCAGTTTATGTGGTGTACACTGCTAATTTTGCGCACTATCATGTGGCTTTCATACAGATTACTGGCTTTATTTTTCTCTCATTAATGCCAAACTTTTTACCCAAGATGGGTCATGTGGCATTAGTCCTGGGCTAGATGCTTTGTTCTTTCTCCCTCATGTTGCCCAAAATGATGATGAGATGGCACAGACCTGCTAGCACCTACTCACTTGAGAAGGGAGAGACCAAGGTCGTTATCAAGAAGGAAGTTGGTTGTGACTCTGAAGCCAGATAAATATTATGTTGGATTTTCTGTGATCTGTGAAACGCAATTAGACCATTCACATTTTTTATTACTCTGTGAGAGCAACAGCTACAGCAACCCTACTGCATTTCAAAGGGTCACAGGCCACTTGCAAGTACAGAAAACCTGCATCTGCTGATCTGCAATAAAATTTGAAAAGCATTATAATATGGTGCATTCTGAAAATAAAATGTTCATTCCCAGCGTGAAGCTTGGCCTTGAAGCAGTATTGAATATTCATTTGCACCAATCAGTTTGTACCAGTTTGCTTGCAAAGATGGAATATTTTTGGCCTGGTGGACAGGAAGAGCTGCTTTTTCTGCTTTTTTCTGAGTACTAATTGGTTTTAGTAAAGAAGGGAGGATATGGCAAAGGAAAGGGAAAACTGAGGCTTGTTGGCCTTAGTAACAAGATTCCCGTTGTGTTGGAAACAGCTGAACCAGAAGGGGAGAATGTTTAAGAACTGCATAGCTCAAGTGTGTGAATATGCCGGACTTGTGACGTGTAAAGCAAAGAAAGTCCATGGATTTAAAAAGGGAAAACTGAGTGTAAAGAAACTTTGCTTTTCATCAGCCTACTCTGCAAAGCATGCTGTGAATAAGGTGAATAGGAGCATGCCACCACTAATAAGAACAATTGTAACCGAATAATGTTTAAATGAAAGATGAGCTAAGACAGTTGAGTAAGGTAAGTATTTTCAGAGGCTGTGCCAGAAGCTAAAATTGAAAAGGGATTTTCATTTCTGCAGCTTGGTACTGGATTAGTCTAATCTCTTCCTCTCTCATTCCCTTTCTCTGTAATTTTGGAAACAACCAAATGAACAAAATAATCTGTCCAGAGGTTCTAGCTCAAATTACTGGAAATCTGGTGAGCATTTGTTGTGCTTTCAGGTAGTGGCTGCAAAGTCAAGTGGTTTGGTGATTTGTAGTGACACCAGTAAACAAGTCTATCCTCCCATCTCATACTGTAGGACCTTTGGTCCTAGGAATGTGATCCTTGATCACTGTCTGAACAGAGTTTTTGAACGTGCCTACTTTTTTTTAAATAGAAGCTAATATAAAGAGGAGATTTGACTATATCTTGGCACACACTGACTGCTGATTTGGTAACACTTTCTTTGCATTTATCATAGTTTAGTTTGGGTTAGAAGGGACCTTAAAGATCATCTAGTTCCAACCCCCTGCCATGGGCAGTGATGCCGCCCACTAGATTATGTTGCCCAATCCAACCTGGTTTTGAATGCTTCTGGGGAAGGCCCATCTACCAATTCCCTGAGTGCTTCACTACTATGAGCAAAGAATTTCTTCCTAATATCTAACAAATTTCTCCTCATTTAGTTTAAAACTGTTCCTCCTTGTCCTGTTGCCATCTACCTGTGCAAAGAGCTGCTCTCTTTTTATAAGCGCCCTTTAAGTACTGGGCAGCCTCAGGGAGGTCTCCCCAAAGCCTTCTCTTCTCTGGGCTGAACAACCCCAACTCTCTCAGCCTGTCTTCACAGGAGAGGTGCTCCAGCCCTTTGACACTCTTAGTGGCCCTCCTCTGGACCACTCCAATTGATCCAAATCTTTTTGGTCCTGAATACCCCAGAGCTGGATGCAGAACTCCAGGTGGGGTCTCAGAAAGGCAGAGCAGAAGAATCACCTCCCTCAACCTGCTGGCAATGCCATTTAGAGAGGTTTGTCCAAAATATGTTCTTCTGAATGAATTCTCAGGGCAGGGGGTTGGAGGTGAGGAAAAAGCATTTCTCATGATTCTTTTTTGAAAAAATGCAATTCTATGGTCTTTGAACAAAAAGGGAAGAGGAGAATGGCTTGTGGCTCTGCTGTGCTTTTTGAAAGGAAGGTGCATCTGACATTTCCCCCACTTAACCTCTGCCAAGTTACTGTTGCTGTGGGACAGAGACATTAAACCAAAGGAAAGTCCACTTTAGATGTGTGCTGACCTAGCAGAGCCTTCTGGATGAAGAGAAAACAGATTTGTGGGAACTTCTGTTGACACAGTAAGGTGTGTGCTGCTTTTGCATTGAGTTAGGTACCCACTGAGCTTCTTGAGTGAGGAGACTGGTGCCTTCTTGGTGAGGTGACTGTGGAGCACGCACAAGTGTGTAAGGAGGAGCTGCTGGCTGTACTCAGTCTGTGGGTGGATGTGTGGGTTGCTTTGTTCTTCTCTCCTTACACCCCCACCTCTACTTCTAGGTATTTCTCTTGGATTGTAAGAAGCTAAAAGCAGTAGATGAAAACAACTACTGAACTCAGATTTATTTATTTATTTCTGTTAATTCCACTAGTTTCTGAAAATAGTAGTGGTCATTTATTTGGATCAGGTTGATCATCACCTTTTCTTGCTGCTGCTCTTTCCCCCCACGGTGTTCTTGCTTCTTTTGGTCATGTGCTTTATCTCTGAAATGCAAAGAAATCATGAGTTTTCCTGATACACAGCAACAGGGGCTGCTTTATGAAGAGAAACGGGTGCTGCTTCTTTCTGTGGCTCAGTATTTGAAACAGGAGAAAATTAATCAGTTGTGTACTACTACTGAACTATTTTGAGTCCTTTTAAGCTTGATAGTCCTGTAGGATGGCCCCACAGGTTGAAGGGCTAGCCACTGCTAGGCAGATTTTGTTCCCTAAGACAGAAGATGACAAACTGAGCTTCTGTCTTATGTTCTGGATTTACTGGCATTCTCAAACCTACTTGCATTAGTAGGTTGCTTAGCTTTCTCCAGCCTGTATATGTTCACATGGCACTTGGGCATGTTGCTGCTGAGGGCTCTCCATGTGCTTGTCAGGTGGGATGACCCTTGTAGGAGGGCAAGGATCAAGCTCTGCAGCTCTGACTTTGCTATGCCTGTGTTTGGTTTATAACTGAAGCAGGAATCTGGAGGAGAGAAAAGCGTGTTGTGATTACAGACAGTGGATGATGCTGTCCTGAAGTTCTGGCCTTTATCTATACTCGTTTGACTCTGGCTTCTCTGACAAAGCTGTCTTCCCTTCTGGCTCAACTTTTGGTTCAGGGATGTGTCTCTCAAATTTAGACAATAGATACTTTTTTGAAAACTGCATGGGAAAAATGCATGCACAATATATACCCATATATATACACACATATATATATATAAATTATATATATGTATGGAACTGTTGGGATGATGGTTTATGTCTGTTTTGGTTGCAGCATAGGTACTATAGCAGTATAGTGTTTGGATGGTGTGGGTAAGTTACCACTGTAACTGTGATCTGAGAAAGTCCAAACACCTCTCTGTTCTTGTTTTGGAATATTTATTACAGAAAAACTGGATTAATTTAGTAGCTCTACTTGCGTTTTAGGCTGTTTTATAGAAACATCTGGTTCGCTCACTGTTTCTATGTTTCTGGTCAGTTATGGAAAATTGATGAGTAGCTAGTGAGGTCAGTGCTGCGTAAAATGCTTTTTTCCAGGTTCTCCTCTTGTCCAAACACACAACTATAAGTCAGTGAATCAGCACCTATGCAGCTATCTTGTCATGACAGAGTACAGATCTTAATATTTCAGTATGAAAATGAAGATGATAATTAGCACATCAGATACATTTTTAATGAGGAATACTCGCATAAAGACAGTCTTATTCTCTTTACATAGGAGTGTGTTTTTGTTCCTTCACTCCTATGAAAGAGACTACTCCTAGGCAGACCTACTCTTTGTAGAGACAAGAGATTTTAAAAATATCCATAGGGATTTAAAATTATGACATGGATGTTTTCTCAAGAAACTGTTAATTTGAGAAAATGAAAATGTAATTGAACATTTTTTTTTACTTTTTTTTAATAGCTTTACAGATGTGTGTGATATCTTTTGATGCCTAAGCTAAAATCAAAAAACCTGAAATCTTGCAGAAGACTAATGACGCGGAGAAGTAGCATTACGTTTGTTCCAGCTGATGCTGTGACTTTTTGTTCATGGTTCCATGATACCTGTAATATTCTTTTAATGTGACTATAGGAAAATATGGAAAATTGCTGTAAAGCCTACAGGATGAGTTGCATGTAAGTGACTTGTATGAACCTTATAGTTCTTCTGGGTAATACAGTAAAGTGTGATGAAAACAATCATAAATGGTTTGAAGGGTAAGAGATTTTTAGAAGAAATATAGTTTTGTAAGATTTTGAAAAGATCTTGGAGAATCTCGCCTTTGGTCAGTGCTATAAATGAGTTATGCAGTTCAATAACAACAAAATGCAGACTGGAATTTTGGGACCAGTAAGGAATACTGAGAGTTAAAGAGTTAAACAGAATTAAGTTAAACAGAATTGTGAAGAAAAAAGTTAAAATAAAAAGCTGAAGAGCCGTCTCAGTCATGATGATGTAAAATAGCTCTGCTAAAAGTTCTTTGAAACTGTCTTTATAGATTCTGCCTTTTGATTTTCTTAAGAGAAGATGCTTGTTAATAAGGATTTTAGTGTGATTTATTGTCTATGGGAGAACCATATAATGAATGAACTAGATGGGGCCATTTGTGAGGGTCTGCAGAGATGGGAGAAATGATGTGTAGCAGATAAACATAGGATTACTGAGCAGAGGGGAAAGTGACATGCTGAATTGTTACTAATAAGCACTAATGAGTGAACATCAACTGTCCTTTGTGTTGAAAAAGGCAGGCAATTTACTAATTAAAATTAATTCATAAGGTGGCTTCTCTTTTTGTATTCTGCCTGCAAGATGTGTATGCAGGTGAAGCTTGGAGGCAGAGTAGCAAAGTGATCCTATAGAAGGAGGATTTTAGAGTTCATTGTCTTAATAACCTTAACTTTAAAAGTGTTGCTTTGCTCCCTTCCATATTTGTGTGTACACATGCAAGAGAAATAAAAAACCCCAACTTTTTAGGCAAGACCAGCATTAAGTAATGGAAATAAAAGATACTGCCATTTCTTCCATACCCTAACTCCTATTAAAGGATGCAGCATACAATGTACAGTGCTTTAAAGCCTGAATGGATGCTATGTTCAGTGAAACTATGAAAATGTGATGAACATAGGTAGAATGTACTATTCTTATTTACTTTCTACATGGAGAACTTCCTGTTCCCATCGTGCTTTTTATATGCTAAAGTCACAAGATATGAGTAAAGCACAGTTTCTTTTCCCTAATTATGCAGTATAAATGGAAATTGTGGGCAAATCTCCTAATCTCCCTAGTGAGAACAAAACATTTATCTAATTAGTAGTTTGCCTTTTGGCAAACTATACTATACTACTATACTTTGAATAAATTAGCATTTCATTATATACCCTGAACTCCTTGGAAAAAGTTTCCCAGAGTAGTATTTAATCTTTCTTATCTAAAGAGTGTATTTTGAATTAGTATAGGTTAATAATATCCTTTTCAACTGGAAAGAGAGAGTAGCAATACTGTTGTTATTCTTAATATCAGAAGGTTGTGCTTGCAAGTTTTTTGTTTTCTTTAATCCCCAGGAATCAGAGTAAAAACTTAATGTCACCTTATTTAATGCCTTACTGCTTCCCTGAAGAAAAAAAAAATCAAAAAACGAAAGGAAAAAAAAATGGAACGAGCTTGAAATACAACTTGACTTCCTCTCTCTCTCCCCTTTCTCCAGAGGATGAACTTTTCTTTCAGAGTGTAAACAATGCAAAGCATAGTGGTGTGGACTAATCCAAAAGTTGCCCTCTATCACTAATTATAAATGAGCTTTTCTGCAGTATTTCCAGTGTAACTAATCCAGAATACGCTATTTGTCTTCTTTTCTTGCATATAAAAATCAGTGACAGGAAACTGGGTGACTAAGTTTAGGTATTGACTGCCAGATGAGTGGCTGCTTATTATACTTTTCCTGAACAGCTACTGGGAATCAAAACTTGTGTGGGAAGTTAACAGAGGTAATTTAGATTTTAATTGATTTTCTTTTGAAGTGTTAAAAAGAGCAGAGGAAGAAATCCATGGATGTGATAAAGGGTTGTAATTTCCTTTCCTCGACTCACTGGCTGTTTCAGACCCTTGCTTACCCTTTCAGAGAGTCATTGGTTGCCAGCTGAGGCAAAAGATTTACATGAAGTATGGTGTTAAATATTCTCCTCTTCCCAAAGTGGCCTTTGCAGCAGAGATGTATGGTTACACCACCATTGCCACGGTTGCTTTTTGGTAGATGGAGGCATGCAAAGAAACTGTCAGTTTGTTTTTGCTAAATCCAGAGGAATGAAACATCTTCATTTTGTTTTTTTTGTTCATGGGTCAATTTACATGACACTGAGTCTACTGGCAACAGACAGGGTACACCTGTCTCAGAGGGGGAAAAGGATCTTTGCACATGACTTAGCAGGTCTCACTCATTGGGAGAGCTTTAAAAAAGATTTGCAGGGGGACTGGGATAAAATCTTGATCACTGAAGACAAGCCTGGAGGCAGCGTGCTGCTGTTTGAGAGACTGTGCTAGTGAGGTCCTTCAGTCTGCTGTCTGGTTAGAAGTATGGGCTGGAGATCATGTGGCAGCAAGGATGCCACGGTTGTTGATGTGCTAGAAGCTGCAGAAGTGCCTGAGAATGGTTATGCAGCAATTGGAGCTTCTCCCCCTGGAAAGGCAGTGGGATTGCTCACCTGAAGTGCATCTACACCATTGCACACAGTGTGGGCAACAAACAGGAGGAACTGGAAACCATTGTGCAGCAGGAAAACTATGATACCGTTGTCACCACAGAGACTTGGTGGGATGAGTCATACAACTGGAGTGCTGCAATGGATGGCTATAAACTCTTCAGAAGGGACAGGCAAGGAAGGAGAGGTGATGGGGTAGCTCTGCATGTTAGGGAGTGTCTCAATCATAATAATAAGGTTCAGTGTTTATAGATAAGAATCAGTGGGAAGGCCAACAGGGCAGGTATCCTGGTAGGAGTCTGTTATAGACCCCCCCAATCAGGATAAACAGGCAGACGAAATACATTACAAGCAACTGAGAGTTGATCACACAAGTCTTGTGATTGCTGGCCCTTATTCTTGTGTGATGAGCTTCCTGCAAAAACACTCCCCAAAATTTCTTTTTTAACTTTAGATAAATCTGTCTCTTTTTAACAACAGCTGGAACAATTAATAGAAAACTTAGGGAAGACAGGATAGAAATAAAGGTGTATTAATTGCTCCCTCACTCTTAAGCATCATGGCAGGCAGTTTCCTTCTTGCAGGTTTGGTCCTTTGTTCCCTCAGTACCTTTGTAGGAAGTTGACACAGGTTTCCAGTCCTGTCCCCACAGTGCCTAGGAAGGTCTTGCACTCTCTGAGGCCAGTTAGTGCCTGGGCCTGAAAGCAGAATGCCAGAAAAGTCTGTGTCTTGGTTGACTGTACTCCCCTTGCTGCAGGACCTCACCTCTTGGCTGGCACATTTTGCACTGTCTCTTGGCTGTATCCTTTTTCATAGGGGTCATTCAGTAGCTCACAAAAAAGCTCCATGTTCCTTCTATTTCATCTGGAGGCTCAGAAACTATACTTATAAATGTGCTATAAGAACAGAAAACAGTAATTCATATCCTAGATATACACTAAAATTAACTTCTCTTTCCATGTTGCATTTTAAAAACACTGCTAAAACTCTCTGGTCTACTCCTATACATTCAAATAAATTTCTCTGTGTTTGTTTCTTGGTTTTATATTGTGACCAAACAGTCTTTAGTGAACATGGATTTGGGATTACAGAAATTGCCAAAGAGCACCCATTTTTCTTATCTGCTCACAACACATGGTTTGTTTTAGGGAGATCTTTTCTGGGGACCCAGAAAATGGGAAGGCAATGTCTGAGAATGACTCCTGTAATCTAATGGTCTGAATTTTATTCTACAGCTTGATGACTGCACCCTGCAATTGTCTCACAATGGTACCTATCTGGATCTTGAATCCACCCTAGCAGAACAAAGAGATGAATTAGAAGGCTTCCAGGAGGATGCTGGGTAAGTAAATGTTTACTAAAATTAGATAAATAAGCATTGAGATTTCAGGAGAGTGTGTTCAGGTCAGCACAGGAGCAGAAGAGAGAAAAAGATAAAGTTCTTTCCTTTGTATGCCCAGATGCCTGCCCCTTTGTATGAATAAGAATTTTGTGACTTCTCTATGTTTACTCTTATAGTTTCTCTAAAAGATGTCATACTGTAAAGAAATCTATCAATATGAATGTCTTGTGTAGCCTAGTAAGATTTTATATTTTTTTTTGGAACTTGATAAAGGAGGATGGTTGGTTCTGAGAACTCTGAGGTCTTTCTTATGATAATAGTTGGTGTAGACAATATATTGGGGTGGTGCTTCTGAAGTTATAAAGTCAATTTCTTTGTGCTCTGATATTTAAGTCTTTCATGTATATTTTTTGAAAAAAGACCTATATTGATTTCTTTTTTTATTCCAGGAATCAATTTAGCCAGCCCGGAGGTGTGTGTTATTTTTGCATATTCTACTCTCTTGCTTTTTTTAAAATTTCATTATTGCTGGCCCACATGGATGGCTATGACACAACCTTCCAGAATCTGAGAACTGAAAATGAAAGCAAAAGCATATGTACAATTTGCTTTTTTGAAGAATTTCCTTTTTCTGGACCTTTCCAGTGGTTGTCTTGGTTAAGATGTAAAACAAACAGACAGTCTAGATCTATTTTTGTCTTGCTGTATTGGACTGGATAGTTGGAATTATTTTATGGGTGTGTTTGGCATGGACTTCACACATTTGAGTAATGTAGCTGTGCCAGAAGGAAATTCATAAAATTGTGGAATCACAGAATATGCTGTATTGGAAGGGACCTGTCAGGATCATTGAGTCCAGCTTCTGGCCCTGCCCAGGACACCCCAAGAATCACACCATGTGTCTGAGAGCATTGTCAAAACGCTTCTTAAACTCAGACAGGCTGGGTGCTGTGACCACTTCCCTGAGAAGCCTCTTCCAGTGCTCAGCCATCTTCTGGGTGAAAAGCTTTTTCCTAATAATTATCTGCATTCCGAATGGTCAGGGCTTGTTAACAGTAAGAGATGCACCACTTTCACTTATACTGCTTTCTCTACTTTTTCTGATAGCTGTCTTGCCTATGATGAATAATTCTTACAAATTTAAACTGTGCTTCTGATGATTGTTTTATGTGGAGAAGAATTTTAAATAATATATTACAAATATTCTTGTTCATGTCTTATTCACACATACCAGTTTGAGGCATGCTTTTAAAACCATTGGAAGATAAAAACTGTACTGTTAGAAACCAGTTAGAAGAGAGTTCTTCAATACATAAGTAGCCAATAAAGGCCGAACTGAGCCTCCTTTCCTGTGCAATAGGGATATTGAGTGTAAAAGTTGATCTAGTCCTCACTTTTATGCAGAGGGGGGTAAAAATCACTGCAAAGAAAGTGCGTTCTTATTTCCAGCTAACTTTATAATAAGTTGAAAGCAAGTAAGATGAAGAAAAACATTTTTTTGGATTTTTTTTTGGTAGCAGTATGTTTAAGTCACATTTTCTTTCCCTTCCATTGCTCTCTCTGTGATCATTCTAGTAATTTTAACTTCATTACTTTTGACATCCCCCAGTAGCAATTTGGCACATCAGAGGCCACTTGATGCTTTTCCTGTTAGACTTTGCACTTGAAATGGCAAGCTACTGTCCATCTTGTTTATTTCTATGCTTCTATTGGGCATATAAAATCAATGATATGATTTGTTCTTGAAACATGATTCTAATTTTCTCTGTGGTGGCTATCGTAGGAAAAAAGAAGCAAAACATGTGGAACTGACTTTGCTGCTTGGAGTTGCATGTCTACTGTGTTGTTTTGAGCTTGAAAATCAGGATACACTTTTATGTACCTTGTATGTGTGCACAAGCCTCTTAATTGCGCAGTCTGTTGTCATTTGAGTAATTGCTTCTTCCAATGGCTTGTCCTGCTGGGTAATGTGAAATCTGCCATGACATCCTTCATTCCTATGCAAAGGTGAATAGGGAAATTACAAAACCATGGGCCACTAAGGGGCATAACAAAAGCTTGGGCTACAGATTATTATTGTAATTATTTTTTTAAATGAATTTTGTGAAATGAAAGAGAACTACTGTTGTCTCTGTTGTAGCCCTCACCTTCACTGGTCTTTGCCTTGCTCTCTGAAGTTATCCCTTCTGCTGGTGGTTGTGGGTTAATATGTGCTGTGTATTCACATTTTGTCTGCCTGCTTTGGTGCAACCCCAGGGCAGGCTGTGTTAGATGCTGCCATTGTAGCTATTGTGAACCACCTTTCTTTGGTGTCTTCCCACCACAGTCCTCCTTCGGCGGTGCTTCCTTAGCTTTATGATAAATTACATAGGCGGGGGGAGTTGCAAAGGCTGAAGTGGTGAAAATGGAAGGAATGAAGAATGAAGGAGGTGTTGGGAAGTAAATCAGTAAGTGAAACACATAGGAGCACAAAAAGAATCATGTGTCCTGCTGCAGAGGGAAGAGGGGAAGATTGCTCAGGGGAGATGGTACCTTCAGCACCTTTTCTGTGGTGCTTGCAGGTACAAGCGGTGTGGTTGCCTTGAATAATTCTAGCTTGTGCAAACCCAGCAGTACAGGGGTTAAGCTTTAACTTGATGGTTGTGAGGCTGAGGCGTGTTTGGTTCTATCTTATCTCACCTGGTAACTTGCATGTTGGAATCCTGAAATCCTAGGGCTTTGCTACTGTGGGACTCAAGTCAGTGAAGTACAAAACCTTGCCTTTAGGAGTAATTGGCTAAGGACAAGCAGGTACTGGTCAAGCAGAAAATGAAGAAAGGGGAGCACCTGACTTGTCAGCAGTGTGGTGGAAAAGGATGTGACATTTTTGGGAACTGTGAGCTGAAAGCAAATCAGTGAATATGGTGCTGTGAAAAAGGTGCGGGATCATCCTGGAGTGTAAAGCAGGAATTTACCTTTTGAAGTGCAATGAACTTGGTGTCTTCAGTACTGGTGAGGATTCAGCTGGATTTCTGCATTGCATTTTTATCGACGTTTTGCGAGAGAAGAAAAGATAAACAAGAACAACCAGAACTTTAGAAATTTGTGCACTACCTTCTCTGTATGACTTAGTAGCATCTTTACTTCAGGGTAAATGCAACTCATGTGACGTTATTCAGAAAAATGGAATATTTTAGACATAGGGTAGAAAATGCACTCAGTAATGTCTCTCTCTATCCCATGTTTCTAGGAACCTAAACTCCATTTTTTGGCCTTGCAGTTCTGAGACTAAAGCACTGAGCCTGGAGAGCTCCTGAACTGGAGCTTCTGGCTGCAGACCTCAGGAGCTTAGCAGCAGCCCTGTCTGGGAGGGACTGGCTGCAGAAACTACTTAGTCTCTCTCTCTTTTTCTGTCTGGGTCATTTCAAGGTCCTGCTCTTAATCTTCAAAGCTTTTAATTTTCTGAGATTAGGCTACCTCGGAACCTGCCTTTCTGCCATGCCGAAGCTGCTGTGCTCATCAGGATCACTGAAGCTTGCTGAACTCTGAGTAAAGGCTTTAGTAGCTGGATATTCATGGCCTTTTTAACATTTTAGAACCTCAACTGTGGAAACTCCTACTCAAAGTGACCAGAATGTCTTTTCATCTGTCTGTTTTCAGCATCTTTTTGCCAAAAGTTCCTGTTTACCCAGAGAAAAATGATCAAGATACTTATTTTTTTAAACATCGTTGAAAGAAGACATAAGAAAAATAAAGCAAGCAGAAAATATATTCTTAAAATTTTTTATTGATTTGAGAGATTGCAGGTATTTTTCTCTGGGAAGGATTGGGTGAGCATATTGAAAAACATTAAGGGTTTTTCTTCAAGAGGAAAGAAGAGGATGGTAGCAATTAGGCTGGGGGTTCATAATGTGTGTTTGTAAATAACCAGTACAAGAAACACATGCACTCATGCAATTTCAAATTCATTCCCTTCTGTTATTGAATACAGTGAAGAGAGGCATTTGGTAGTTGCCATCCACTCCAGCAGAATCTAAATCTCTTTAGAGGGAAGGAGAAAACCCAACACACACGGCCTCATAGCCTGTAGGGTTAACTGAGAAAAGCATGGCTGGGGATGGGACTGCTTTCTTGACTCCACAACTTTAGCTGCTGCCACTTGCACCTTTGGGAATAGCTGTGGGATTCAGGAAAATCGGATCATTTTAATATAGGGGTTGTTTTTGGAGCAGTCAGGATCTGGCCAAATAATGACATTCGCCCTGCAGAAAGTGTTGTGATCAGGAAAAGGGTCAATTAGAGCATATAGGAAAACTACCTTTTGTTTCAAGTTGGGAATGGTTGGTTTGCTTGTTGGGTTGGTTAATTGTTTTTTTAATTCCTCTTGCTTCCAACACAAGTTACTCTGTGGGTGCTTAATTGTGGAGGTAGTTTAGGTGTGCTGGCTGTTAAGGTGTTTGCTAAGGTGTCCATGCCAGGTAACATTGCTTTCCTTTGTTTCCTTGTGATTCTACAGAGCAAGCAAGAATTGTCAAGCAGTTGATGCATTTCAATTACCATATAATTGCCCATGGTCTCTTTATGGACATGTCTTAGCAGGCCCTAATGGTAGCCCACAAGGTAACATACTTCTCAACTGCAGAATACAAGTTTCTTCAGGTAGAATGCTATGAGCAATGGATATTTCCTTAGGGAATATGTTTTCAAGACTTATGTTCAGCAGAGAGATTGTTTTAAAATACTTCTGACAAATCACTTCAGTGCTAATGTTTTTGCATTCTTTCTAGACTCCCTATCTTGAGCCATTTCAGTGGGATGGCAGACCTTTTCCCTCTTGATGCTGCTGTTCATTCTGGGCTTGATTCCGAATCTGTTGAAGGCAATGGGATCTGACAGGGATCTCTATTATTTTCCTGCTTATGAACTGTATTTTGCCCAGTTAGACTTTGCAAATAGCACAGTTGTGAGCATGAAAACTTTTTGTCACTTGTTTACGTAAGGACGTTGGGGATGCATTTGAAGGTTAATTTGGTTTTTGTCTAACAAAAATGGTGTGGCTCCTTTCTTGAAGCAGTACTGCAAACTAGCAGATTCTATGCTGATTTTGTATTAGTTTGAAGAGAGTGTATTTGGATTTGAGAGCATTTTCCAACAGTGAACAATTTTTGACAGATTTCTCTCCATGTTTTGTTATGATGTCATTTTGATAATGTTTCTCAGTTCCAACAGCAAGAAAAATAAGGGAGTGCCTGTGGAAGACTGTCATTGTGTTGTTACAAACAGTAGAGACTGCAACTGCTTGTTGAAATTATTTACTCATGTTGTGAATATTGTATTAGTCCACCCAAATATTTTGATTTCTGTCATATTTAGTTCTTAGTTTGACCAAATACTCAACCTGAAAAATGTAATGGATGGTCGCAATAAAAAGCATGCAAAAAACCAAGAAAAAGACCCAAAACCAAACCAACCCTCTAAAACATCAAACCAAAACACCTGAGCTGAGAGGTTATGGTAATTTTTGGAAGGTGTAAGACTTTCTACAGGATAGCAGTATTTCAGTCTATACTGGATCAGATTACAATGTTGAATCACATTTTGAAGTGAATGTTTAGCTAAACCTTTATTGTTGCAGAATAAATGGCCATAAAGTTTAAGATTTCACATTCTGAATGAAATACATTGTTTTTCTGGATGACTAAGTTTATGTTTTTTTAATTGCCTCTCACAGCTGGTGGTCAATAGCTATTACTACCTATGTTTTCAATACTGTATGCAGCTTTTTAACTTCTTAATTTTTAATCCTAATAAAATGTCTTTCTGTATAAAAGAAAAAAATTAGATAGAAAGTTGAAATTAATCTTTAGGTGGAACTCTGAAAATTGACTTTCGTAGTTATTTTGTGATAACCCTTGACAGCAAAATGAAATAAAATTACATGTTGCTTATGCTTTCCCTGCTAGAGGGCACTAGGCAAAGCATCTCTGAGCATTCATGCTTCCAGAGCACGTGATCCAAATAATTATGCAAATGTGCATATATTTTGTAGGCCTGACAAATGTGCTCTGAAAGTAGGTTTTAGACAATGAAGAGTTGTAAGTTCTACCATGGAAATTATTGAACTGTTACAAGATAAGGATTTCTTGTCAGTGGATCTCCTTGATACAGTATCTTGTGAATAAATGGTTGTTGAAGTAAGGTTTTCTTGTAGTGAAAAGCTACTGCTTTTGTAGTTAAGAATGAATACTGGTGTGTGAATGGAAAATGTGTTTAGTAAACAAGCATCTACATAAATAGCCAACTTCAATAAATTTTACTGAAGCTCAAGGCTTGTTTTCTCACGTAGTTTCAGCTTGAAACCTGGCTTGGTGGTGTAGAAGTAAATCTTTTCTGCATATATCTAGGTCAGACACTACAAGCCACTTCGCTTACACCAAAAGACACAAAATAAAAGATCCATGGGCTTGTGAAACCCTGCTTTGGTTGGCTGTCTAGCAGGAAGCTGGAGTGTGACAGTAAGTGCAGAAATTACAGTGATCACAACTATCTGTGGTGTGTAGTTGAAGTCTGGAGCTGTAAAATGGAAGTGCAGTCCATTTACCTTACCGTTTCATCCCAGTCTAGATGCAGAATCTTCAGTCAAGTAGCATACAAAAAAGGTTGCAATACTACACACTCTTAACTTTGACTGATGTGCTGAACGTGTCCTTCAGAGGGAAGCAGAGTTGGTTTTGCTCTTCTCCAAGTGCCCCAGTCTTTGAAACTGTACCACGCTACTTCCAGCTGAGAAGGAACTGGCATCCATAGTATTGCCTCCTCTGGCTTGAATGAGGAGTCTTCACGAGCTCTTTTCTCTCTGCATGGGTTTGGTTTAGAGGGAGCAGCAGCCTGGGATTGGTAGACCTGAGTGGGGCAGGTCGTGGCCAGCTCTTGGAGTCGACACTTGTGAGATGTGAAGGAACAGAGTCCTCTTAACCCATGCACCTGAGAGTAGTTTAGAGTGTGGGACACCTGAAGTGTTCCTGCAGTTAGGTTTGTCCTGTGGCCATTTTTTGGGGGTAGTTTTTTTTTTTTTTGAGGATGTTTTTCTCTGGCCCTTTTTTTTTTTTGAGAGAGAGCTTGACTCATGATTTTACAGCTTTTGTTTGCCAATACTACAGTAGCTGTGTCTATATCTCTCCCACTTTGCCCCAGAATTCACTCAGACATCTCTGTTGTCGAGGGAAAAATCTACATCTGCACCAAGGTACCTGTGGAAAGATCTGAAGATTTGCTATTTTTGAATTTTAGTGATTACTGCTGGCAAATGAATGCAATAAGAGTGTTTTTCTTAAAAAATCATTTCCATTGCAAAAATATGTTGTGCTTAGCTCTTTCCTGGCCTGTTACATACCAAATAAAGTGCCAAACCAAAAAGCGTGTGAAGAATTCCTACAGTTTTTCCTTGGACAACTTTTTTAAAGATAGCCTAATTTGGCATTCAGGTTTACGTGTGAAAATAGCTGAGGAGTCCAATATTTTATGGTGGAAACTTAAATAAAAACAGCTTATGGAAACAGCTGATGCCAGATATTCTATTTAAAACCATTTAATTTTATTAACATTGAAGCTCCTTAATAACTGTGTTTGCACTCTGCCCTTCTCCTCGATGACGAGGCTGTAAGCTAAGTGAGCAGCTCTCGAGGCTTGGAAATGTGTTTCTCTTCAATTTGTGAGGAGGAAATCCCTTCCTCTCTCCATAAACAGATCGTCTGCAGGGCTTCAGGTAGGGCTGCCAGAAAGCACCGTAGGGCTGCACTGAACTCAGCTCCTGTTGCAAATAAAACCATTGATTTGGGAATCCAGTTGTGGAACAACAGCAGCACTGTGCGCACTCACCGTCTGCTGGTGCAAACTGGTGTAGGATTGCGGTGCAATTGCCCAGAGCATGTGGGCAGCTCACTGGGTTTGTGCTGGGTAATTAGTGAAAGCTGTGAACTAGCTACACTTCCTATTCCATGGCAGCTATTCCTGTGCGTGCTCCTACCCGGTGGTAAATGCAGAGGAGATTTGTGCAACCACGCTCACACTCTCTTTTATCCCATGGGAATTCATTTGTCTATGAGCTTGGTGTATGGGGTGTGTTTGTTTGTTTTACCACCAACTAAACTAAGGTGGTAATCTGCTTCTGATAAAAATGTCTCCGATTTGACCTCCAGTTGTGAGGTAACAGCTTAAACCACTGCAAATCTGTGACTAGCCCAGGATCTCCGGTAATGAAGCCGCGAAAACTAGTGACTACTGCCAGGGTTAAGACCATAGCAAAATAGTAATTTATTTCACATTTACTGCTTTGTAATTGTGCTCGCTAGCAAAAGCATTGATGGCCCAACAATAAATGTAAACCCATTTCCTAAGTGGAATTAATATGGAGAAGTAAGTGGCCTAAGGGCAGTGTTTTATATTTAAGAATTTGTATGTCATGTTACAAAGAAACCCTTGCCAAATATGATGCTATTGGAAAACTTCCGAAAAGCAGAAGGAGACACTAAGTAGTATGCTGATCAGTGCAGAGGAGACTTTATGTACTTACACATATGCATGTTCTGCTGCAAAGTGGGACAGCTTTAAAATAGTTCTTGCTGAATCTGGTTAAATTAATCGCATTCTGAGAAAGCATAAGTGGCCAATTAAGCCAGTAGGACATCGCTTTGAAATGTGTAATGTCGCTTTGGATAATATCTTCTTCAGTTTGTTATCATCAAATACATTGAAAGATCTTAAAAGGTAGAGGTTTTTTTTTCCCCTTAAGGCAGTAAAGAATGTTTTCCAGTACAAGGGGAATGTTTATGAAAATTTTTTTTTTTTTTGCAAATCTATGAATGTTTTTTGCAAACTAAGTCAGTTTTTTGCTTATTTTAATTTTGAAAAAAAATTAGTTCTCTATCTGGCTTCTGCAAGTTGGAGTTAGGCAGCAGAGGTCTGTGATAATGAAAATTATTCTGCAGGTGCTGTTTGTTTCTACTCTACAACTATGGAACTTCTAATGAAGTTGGTCACAGAATCACAGAATGGGTCAGGTTGGAAGGGACCACATTGGGTCATCTGGTCCAATCTCCCTGCTCAAGCAGGGTCGTCCTAGAGCACATTGCACAGGATCATGTCCAGGTATTTGTTGAGTATCTCCAGTGAAGGAGACTCCACAGCCTCTCTGGGCAGCCTGTTCCAGTGCTCGGTCACCCAGAGAGTAAAGAAATTCTTCCCCATGGTCGCATGGAACTTCCTCTGCATCAGTTTCTGCCCTTTGCCGCATGTCCTATTGGCTGGCACCACCAAGAAGAGCCTGGATCCATACTCTTGACACCTTCAGATAGTTACAGGCACTGATAACATCCCCTTTCAGTTGTCTCTTCTTGAGGCTGAACAGGCCCTGCTCTCTCAACCTTTTTTCATTACAGAGATGCTTCGATCCCTTATTCATCTTTGTAGCTCTCTGGACTCACTCCAGAAGCTTCATGTCTTTCTTATCCTGATGAGCCCAGAACTGGACCCAGCGCTCCAGATGTGGCCTTACTAGGACTGAGTAGAGGGGCAGAATCACTTCCCTCAACCTAATGGCAGTGTTCTTCCTAATGCACTGCGACCACCCAAAGTGGTCTGGCACTTTGTTCTCCTGGAACCAAAGCTGTGAGTCCCACAGTGTGGCTGGGAGCACTAGCGGGGCCCTTTGCCTGAAGAGCTGGAAGCAACAAGTGACTTAACTGGGGGAGGTTATTTTACTTTCCTCCTTGTCCTGTAGGTTCTCAGTTCTAGTATTCTTTTTTTTTTTTCAAAAATCCTGATACTTCAAGGCATCTGTTTTGCCAAGTGTGAAAAGGTTTTAAATGAAAATCGTAATGTAACATGAACTCCAAACTACAGGTGATAGCAAATCTACATGACCAGAAATTACCTGGTGTAAAGATTCCTGTGATGAATGTTCAGCCAGAGCTTGAGAGCTGCTGCCAGCAGTGGGAAATAAATAACCTAAGAACTGGAAAACACTGTTCAAGTGATGTGTCATCTCAGTGGAAGAATATGATGCGAGGTTGACAAGAAGCGTGGAAATGATGCTTTTGGTTTTGTTTTACCCAGAAGCAATATTATTGTTAAAACAGCTCTTCTAATGCAATTTTCTTCTCCATTTGCCAACTCATAAAGTTTGTGGGGGTTTTAATAAAAAAAATGTAAAATGGAATTTTAACTGGTCATGCTATCAGTGTCTCACAAAGTGATAGGATAAACTTCACACTGAGAACAGTTATATATGGGATGAGCTTTGGGGGTGGGAAGGGGACATGGATTTGTTCATGAATAAAGACAGCTCTTGAAAAATGATTATTTGCTGACTGTGAGGGCAGCAGTCAGCCCTCAAATATTTGAGGGGCTGTTAGAAGGTTTTTGTTTTAATGTGTGGAAATTGAGCCATTAACAACTGAGAAATAACTAGCATGATGATTCAGAAAGTAGGGGGAGGAAGTGGGGAGGGGATTCTCACTTTCCAGCTGCTGAGGTTTGCTTTCACATAAACTACTAAAAAGGACAAATGGAACAAATGTTTCCCCATTTTGAACTTGCTGCATTTCACAGTGTGTAAAACTGATTCATTGTCTTTTGGCAAAAATCATTGCCTTGTGGTGAGGTACGCAGAAGACTCCACCCAGACCTTTACTGACATATACTCAGAATACATTAGTAATAAATAATTTGGTGCTCTTTATGTGGCTTATAATGCATACTTGGTGAATCCCTTGAATGTTTCATTTGATGCATTTGAGTTTCTCATTTTCTTCCCACTTTTCCTTCTATCCCATTTTGTTTCTGTTTTAAAAGCAGTAAAAAAAAAAGAAAAATGACAACCCTGCCTAGTAAATGTTGTACTTGGGAAGAGTTAGGGGGATGTAGAATCCCATCACCTTGTAGGGACAGCCTTTAGGTAGTGCTTATGTCCATAATTACATGGACAACGTTGTATCAGCCAGGATGCTTTTGTTCTCGTTGGTGTTCACATGTGACTTTTTTGGGTGGTTTATAGGTTTTTAGTAGGGAATGAGGCAGTTACTTGTTAAAATCATGTTGACAAACACAGAATGTAATATTAGAATAATCTGCAGGGAAAAAGCATGTACAAATTTCAGCATACTTATTTCCTTCTCATACTGTTACTTATACTAATAATTGGCAAGATTTTGCCTCACCAGTTTTTGTTTAGGGAATATGCTGTTGGGATTATTTCTACCCGGATTAGTGAAGTTTTTATTGGTTTTATATTTTTTTTAATGAAGTGTGAACAGACATCTAAATAGCTGCTGTTTATTTACTTATTTTTTGTCCACTCTTGTCAAATGATTAATAAATGTGTCATGATCCAGGAATGCTCTGAATAAAACCACTATGCTAAATAATTAGATGACTTGCAAGTGTATTGCAAGAACAGGATGCAGACACATTCTGACTTCACACTAAGTTTTTAGATGGAAAAGCTGAGGTAAGAGAGACAAGTCTACAAACTTCTTGTGAGGATGAGGGTGTGTTTTTGCCTCCAGCTGCCTGCTGTATACCAGAATAGGTTACTAGTGCTGTCCTCCATTTGAAGCGTATTGGAAGTGAATCTTAGCATTTAAAACACTTACATGTAATTATTGATTTTCCTTCCTGAGCTCTCTTGTTTCCATTATTCAGTGTGAATAACATGACCTTGAACATGACAGACAGATCTTTGGATAATCATCACCACAAAACTTCAAAAAGGTTATTTGTTTGGATAAGATTTTCGGATGAGTTTCAGAGAGATTCTCAATGCCTCTCTGCATGCACATGTGCTCACTCTCTCACTTTCAAGAGACTTGGCTTTTATACAACATTTTTTTTAAAAGTGTCAGATTTTTTTTTCAATCTCTTGAATCTGCAGTTGAATGGAGAAGCATATCAGGGTTAAACTGCAGTCAAACCATGTCTTAACAGCTTTGAAATCAAAGCTTAGGATTTATGCTGTCTGATTAATAGCAGGTTAAGAAACACTTTCCTTATTGTGTGTGTGCTGGCTTACAGATCTTTTTCAGGGAAACCCTGATAGATTCAAATGCTTGAACTCTGGCAAAAGTTTCATCCTTTATGCATTCAGCAAGGAATAGTTTGTTTTCTGCTAGTGATGTGGAGTACCTTAAACTATGAAGCAGCTGACTGCGAGGCAATACCCCACTGCAGAAGCATTTTCCACTCACTGAAAAGTGTGTGCAAGTGAAGATGAAAATGCATGGGTTCTGAAATGAAAATGTGGAAGCCATTTGTAAGAATAATGCACTCTAGAGCATTTTAGTGCTTGCATTTGGTGGCATAGTGTTGTCCAGGTTTCTTTTGTGGGAGTCAGTGGTTCCTTCCTGAGTTTAGGAAATTTTGTTGGATGCTGTTCTCATTAAGCTACTCCTCTTGGAAAACATGAATGTGATTATTGGAGATGGTTAATGGTCCACGAAGAAACCAGAGTTCTATGAGAGGCTGCAACAAAATGTGAAGCATGTGTTGCACGTGTGTACTTTGAAAGCAGCATCTAGGTTTTCGTAATGGTTAGATTGTTACATCAGGCAGAACTGGGTGCAGATAGGTTAAATTGTCAGATTAGACTGATATTAAATGCTGTTCAAGACTGAAAATATTTTCAGTGTTGCTAAGTTAAGGTTAGTTTTCATCCAGCATCTGTGCTCTTTGAGATAAACAGGCAACAGCCCATAGTGTTAGTGTGGTACAGTAACCTGTTGTGTTTGCTTTGGTAGTGGTTGCAAAGGATCATGAAAAATTATCTAATTATTTCAAGAGAGGTTTGGGACCAGGTAAACATGTGCCTGGCTGATCTGATATCATCTGGTTCAAAGTGGGCCTTGCTGGGATGATTGACTGATACTGCACCAACCAGCAGTATGAAAAAATATGAGAGGAATTGTAGGCTGGGGGAGCAGGAAACCTTCCGATCGAATAACAATTGAATAGTAAAAATACAAGGTACCTATATGGTTGGCCAGTACATTTCACCTTTATTTTCCCTGGTTTGGTGAAACTTAAGAGGATAAACCTTCTCTAACCTGTAGGTTTTCATGCTGAGTTTCTGAAATTCCATGCAGGCTGCAACTGTGAACCAGTTGCTCTTTGCCGTGCTCTTCCAAAGTAGGATGAGGAAAGGTGTATACTGTGCAATTAGCCCAGTGCAATGGGACAGATAAGGTCCATGCTCTGGACCTCCAGATTTATAATCTCTTTACTTCTGTTGCCAGTTTGAATTGAAATTTTTGGAATCCATTTTCTACCACATCTAGTCTGGCTTGTTGGAAGCTTGGCTGGGATCTGAGGGAAAAGGTACTTGTTAGTTTAAATAACAAAACACATACATGCCCAAAGAAACTGCTACAATTTTCAGAGGTTTTGTGCAATTGTCCTTGCTAGCACAGCTAATGATTTTTCTCTCCAAGTTTTCCTTGAGAAGTGGCCCTATCTACAATTGACTGATAACTCTAATCTTAATGGATGAAATCCCTGCTTGTATTAGAGTAAAATGAGGGTTGTGGGAATATGCTCGTTTAAAACCGCTCTAAAGGTTGGATATGATTGCTTATTATTATAGATTTTTTTATTTTTAAAAAACCCAAAAATCTAGAAGCACCCGAAAAAGATGCATCACTTGTCGTTGCTGTGTTGCCACATGAATGTGTGTAGCACTTCATGAAAGATTCAGATCCAAGTTTGCCTTTATGGGGTTAAGGGGTTTTTTTTATGTTCTTTAAATGTTTCAGGAATAGAAGAATGTACAGACCCTAGCAAAGAACAGTCCTTAGACACTCTCTAACCTACATTAACCGAAAAGCTCCAAGTTGTTCATGGGGTAAAATCATGGCTTCTGGCAGTACCAGGTTTCACTTCTCCTTGGGGTAGCCCTTTAGTGAATCAGGTGTCTGCTCCAGATAGGTTTTTTGAGCAAATACAATGAAGAATAATAAGGTTGTTTGACAGTCAACTACGTTACTGGAGAGTGTTATTAAAACCACTGCAGTTTATCTGCTGCTGTGCTATACAACTATGGCTTTTTCCATGGTTGTCAAGTATAAGGGACAGAATAAGAGGAGCCCAGAGGATGCAGCACAGCCTTCTGTAGAATTAACACTCTTGATCTAATGCATTTTTTAATTGACTGATTAAGTAATCGTTAAGAACATTTGAAAAGTAATTTTTTACTTTCATTTTAAATGATAAAATAATGTGTTTTCAGAAAGCAGGAGATTGTTTTAAATGAGGCTAGATTTATTGAATTGAAATATCTAGGCCTTCAGAGAAATATTAGGAAGTCTGAATGGTTGCCTGTCCTGAAAGAAAGAAAACATTGAAATAGAAAATGTATGTTAATTGATGCATTCTCCTATTTTACCAAGATGAACTTTGACAGGGCAGTGATTGTGTTCTGCCTTGCTAATAATGCCAATGAATCTTAATTATACAATTACATAAAAATCCCATTTTTTATACCAGCATCTCTTCAGTATAGGAGAAGGGATGTCAGTGTAATAATAAAATAGGCTGTCTTAAAAATTCCTTTCAAAATTTCCTTGAAACATTAAGAGGAAAATTGTATGTGGTGTTGGTTTCTTCTTATGTATGGTTGGTTGGTTTGTTTTGATTTTCAAATTATTATTATTTATAATATTTTTCCCTCTAATAATATTCTTGGTATTTCTCCTCTGGTTGAGGGATTGCTTGGCTCAGACATAGACTTTACTTCAAAACAAGTAACTGTTTAAGACAGCCAATCAAGGTACTATTTTTAAAACGTCATTTAAATCAAGTCTTGGAAATGTATAATTGAGTGAAGCTATTTGTAATGTGGTACATAAAAATAACAAAGCATTTATATTGCATAAGACAGGCACTCTGAGCTGTTGGCAGGTATTTATTTACATTAATTTATAAGAGAAGTTGAATATAGAAAACATTTTGTATCTTTGTATCCAAGGACTAGAAGTTAATCTTGTGGTGATAATAATAATAATAATGATTATGATTTCAACAGAGATCACAGAATGCTATGTCAGCATGATATGTTAAATTTACCTACTTTACTACTGGCAAATTGCAGCTATTAAATTAAATCTATTAAATACTTCTTGGCACTTTTTTTTTTTTACAAATAGTAGCCACTTGCACTCACTAAAACATTGTTTTTTAAAAAGTCATGTCAATAAAACTACAAGCCTTAGTTAAGAGTAAATTGCAAGTTTTATTGTTTGTCTAGGTTTTGGTTTTAATAAATGAAGGGATTTTTTGTTTGAAATTCTTTTCTGCAGTGTATTTTTTAACTTATTTTGGTTTTAATGCAAATGGCCTGTCTGTCCCACCCTGGTATCAGGACAAACTTGCCTACAGGTATGCTTTCTAATGCTATTTGGCCAGTACTTCATGAGTCTGTGAAATCATGAATGGATTTCAAGTTACTCCTTTTTTGGGTCTTTATTATTGTAGATGCTTGTCCCAAAATTGGTGTGGGTGTAATCATGACTGTAATAATTTTAAGAGGTGATCTTCATTTTGCAAAAGTCTTATTCATGCTGTGTGAAAGTCAAAAGCTTTCAGCAGGGAATTGCATAATTTTTGGTGCTTTACGTATTACTGGTGTTATTATAGCTAGGTTCTGTGTGGTAAATGTAGTACATCAAAACCTCACAAAGTGTTTCTGTAACAATGCTCATAGTGCAGCCTGGAAAGCAGTGGGGGAATGCACCACTGCAAGTGCGGGTTTGAATCATACTGATTTTGGTAGACTGGAAAAATTGCCAATGTGACCACTGGGAGATAAGAATAAAAATGAATGTTTGTTTATGTGAAAATTTTCTGAAACAGGTGTAACAGGAAGGATGATAGTGTAGAACAGAACCTGCAGAAGAGAGCTTGCTCCAAGTTTTTCTTTAGGTTTTCAGGGGTCTTTGTAGGGAGGTGAGGTAGAGGGGGAAGTAGCGCCGCTGTTAAAGCTGAGAGAGCTGGCATAAAAAAGGTATTGTTCATGTTGAGAAACATACATTAGATTTTTAGAAAAGAGAAAAAAACTATTAAATTGTAGTGGGCCTGAATCTCTACAGGCCTTAAAATGGTGCTGATTTCTTAGGTCCTATTGTTCCTTCACTCTCTGATGGCTGTGCACTGCTTGCTCTCTGCTCTTCCAGCAGATCACCACACACCTGTTAAAAATCTGTAGTATGTGAGCACAGGCAAAGACTGTGTCCAACCAGAATGACAGGAGAAGTTTAGGTGGGCAAAGAGTCAGTCCTAAACATGGAACTGCTCAGAAAATTTTACAGACCAAACAACAGGCAGCTCTTTTGGGGCAATAGCATGTTGTTGCTTGACACACTTCAAAAGTCCTTAAGAGAAAGGTTGTACTTTGCCTACTTTGTCCTAATGATGTTCAAGCAGACCCGTTAAAGAGTAATTTCCATTAAAGGTTTTTTCAGGTTTTTTTTTTTTTTTAAATCTATGTTGATTCATGTTTTTTTAACTATACAAAATGTTGCTATTCTGAAACTGGAACTAAGTCTTCTATTAGCAGATACATAGTTCCACATTAACTACTTTTTTCAGTTCCTTAATATGCCTTTTTTTCGCCTACGTTTTTCCAGGAGCAATATTCTTCTGAAAATACATGTCAGTATTTCACTGACCTGCCTTCCCCTGCAAGTTTTTCTGGGAAATGACCTAAAACATGAAAATAATTAAAAATATTTTTGTTCCTCAAAACAACTGTGGGCAGGAAACCAATAAGGTGGGGAAGAACCTTTGTTGTTACTGGAAGACTGTGGGTTTTTTTTAAATTACAGTTGGTAGAAATTCTGCTGGTGTGAAGGGTTTGGCCCAGAAAACTCTCAACAGAGTTGCGAAGTATATAACCGGGGAAGGTTGTGCTGGTTTTTTCTCAAATTTGTATATGAGGAGTGGGTCTAGACTTCACATGACACGAACTAAGCTGCATCTAAGTATGTTCTGAAACCAGGCTGCTTAATGCAATGCATGTTTTCCAGTGATAAATTCACTGATTCCCATGGCTGAGGTTGGAAGGGACCTCTGGAGGTCATCTGGGCCACCTAGAGCCACTTGTCCAGGAATTGCATCTTTAGTTTCAGAGAAAAGAGGGTGAATATACTGCTGTGCAAACAGAAAAGACATTTAGCTTTTCTTGCCCTCCGACCTTCCATCAGGTGAGCACGTTTGGGTGCCAAGATGAGGTGCTGTCCACGTCCTCATGCTAGTTTGCAGATTAGCACCTAGAAATCAAGGACAGTACTCACTTCCAAACTGAAGAAATGCGGCTAATACTAATTTGTCTGAAAAACAAATGAGATATGTAGCAGCTAATTAAAATGCTCATTCCATCTAGTGGAATCTCAGTATGGAACTGAGAGCCAGAGTGAAGGAGGACTCAATTTTGCCTCTTTGCTTGAAAACACAGCTATCTTTGTGCCACAAAGACTGATTAGGCTACATGAGCAGATTTGTGAAAGTGCCATCAACCTCTTGTTTGAACTTGCCTTTTCTTTTAATTCTTGACTGTACCTAGCATTAAAGTATTTCTGTGAGAATTAAAATGTGCAGTCATCACTTAGTACTTGTCTAATACATATTTCTGGAGAGGCATTGTGGTGATTTGGCCTTGGCAAGCTTCCAGATGCCCATCCAGCTGCTCTCTTACTCCCTGTCCTCAACAGTAGAGAGGGAAAAAAAAGATGAAAAAACTCATTGAGTGAGATAAAGATGGGGAGACCACTTGCCAATTACATTCACAGAGAAAACAGGTTTGACTTAAGGAAAATAATTTATTGCAAATTAAAGTAGCAGTGGATTATGAGAAACAATTTGTAATATCTTCCCTTACCTCACACCCTTTTCTTCCTAGGCTCAACTTCATTCCTTCGTTCCCAAGTCCTCTCCTTCCTCCCTACATGCACCTTTATATATTTTTCTTCTCTTTTCTTTTTAGGAGGGGCAAGAAGCACAGTATAATTCTGAGGACCCAGCTGTCAGTGAGAGTCCATGCCTGCATTGGTAAGTTAACTTCCACATGTCTGAAAGAGAACAGATAGACAGAATTCATTTCCAAGAAGCAAATCTGGGGAGTATCAATCAGTTGCTGTGTTCCACATTGAAGATAATGGCAAATACATTGAGTGTTTTTTTTGTTTTGTTCATTTTGTGCTGAAATTAGATGGTATTAGTTATGCTACCCTTAAAGCATGTTAAACATCCCAGGAAACTTTAGTGTTTGCCAGTGAACTATGATGGTTGGGGGTCACTTTGGAGAATCTTTGATTATCTGTCTTGTCACAGCCTTTATGTGTGTCCAAAGAAGATTGTGCTCTGTATTGGGAATGAGTTTCAACAGATTGTTGGCTGACAGCTAACTAATGCATTTTAATAGCATGTAAAGTTTATTACTTCACATCTTGCAGATCTTGGCTGTGTATTTGTCATTGTCACAGTGTCGGTGTCTTAAAAACGCTGGTTAAAAAAAATGCTGTCACGAGGAAAAGGCTAATGAAAGTCATAAAGTGCGTGTCAGAAGAGCTTTAGGATGCGTGAACAGGGGATGATGTACTGTGATGGTGTTAATACGTTCTTGAGCATTCCATGGAGCAGAGTGTTTCACTGAGTGTTAGTGGCAAAGCTAATGCTCATGTTCTGGTGATACTGTGATAGATGTGATGGGAGGCTGGTTTAAAAAAAAAAAAAAAATCCTGTCTGTCTGTGCCACAGCCGCCTGTTTTGTTTTCAGCTTCTTTGTAGTAGATTCAGCACTCTAATATGTTTAACTTGTTGTTAGTCTTGCTTCAAAAGATGATAGCCGAAGCCTTGAAATATAGATATTTTCCTTTAAAGGGGGAGGAGAAAGTCAAGATTTTGTGTCATTTCTACAGTGACACTGCTGTTGGGGGATTCAGACTTCAAATACAGCTAAACTTTTTTCTCCTGCCCCCAGGATGTGTTATGAAATGGCAATTCTGGGAATTTGAACTGAGCATAAGCAACCTACAGAATTCCTCAAATACCTCCCATTGAGAACGATCTCTAGGCTGCCTCATGCAGGAACAGTTTCCCCTCTACTACCATTCACTTGAGGAAGTACAGTAGAGCAAGCCTACGTGTTAAGTGTTAGAGGAGGAACAGAGATGCTGCGAAGTCTAAGCTGATTTTATAAATGTGAATGAAATTAAGAACAGCTTGGTGAAGATTGTTCTTGTTAGGTCTGGAAATATGTTTGGCAAAACAGAACAGTGCAGTAAGACAAGATTTGATATGTTTCCTGGACTGAGGTTTTATAAAAAGAATTTTCATGTAAAATTTTTTCTCCAGAGTACAGCCATCGAGGAATTGGAGCACATCAGGTTCTGAGCTTCCGCATGTGGTTGCATTGTTATGTTTTCATTCAAGCTCCGTGTGAGCAATTAAGCGTATTACAGTACATGTATCTTAATTGTTCTTGTATGAAAGGGCATTCCCTTGCCCGGTGCTGTTACTCTCTGGCAGCAGTGATGCATTCAATGGTGAGTGCAGAGGAAGCCAGGCTGCAAAACTTGGGCCCAGATTTCAAACTCCTAGAGAAGAGGTGTGTTTGGATATGGGCTTTTGGCTTGATTCATTATAGGCAGAAGAGCCAAATGCAAGTTCTGGTTCTAATTTCCATCCCCCCTGCTGAAGTTTAGATTTTTGGGGTAAGCTTTTATTTCAGCCCATAGATTGATGTAATGTAGTTTCTTCTCTCTTATTTTTTTTTTTAATTTTTGCATATCAAACGTGTCTTATTTTTTGGTATGAGGTAATTCAAAAGAGTCAGGGGACACCCTGTGTTTCTTAGTGCTGGCCTTGTTTGGTGAGCTGTGTCTGGCAGTTAAACCTGTCACAGAAATAGGGTTGTTTCACTGACACAGAGGGTACTGCTTCTCTTCATCCTGTGTGTGTGTGCGCACATCAGCTGCCTATTAAAGTCCCTTTGGAAATGTAAGCATTGTGTTTAGAGGGTAAAAGATGTGTTACATATTTGGAGTAGAAGCCAGGAGCTACAGGAATCTGAGATGGTGTTATGTGGAATAATACTGTCTTGCTTTGGCTATTTTCTTTCAGTCTTCACAATATCCTTGGAAAACATTGTGGTTCGTGATGCAAAGTCCCCAAAAGATAGTTACAGCTGCTTTCTTAGACGATGTTTTTTTTATGTAGTGACCTTTCTGCACAGCCTCCTGTTGTCTTTGCATTCAGGGTTTTACTGTGCTCTTAAGAGCTGAGAGGTGTAAAGAAATAGCTTTCCTGCATAAACTTTCCATTTGGAAGTTGGATCAATATTTTTTTCCTTCTTCTTAACTCATTGTATTTTAAAACTGTGGGAAATACAAAAGCGTCTGTGTTCAGATGTCCAGATGAAGTTTTCCATTGCTAGTAACTTCAGATATCAGAGGAATTCATGGGACTTTAGTGTCAGAGCATGTACTGACTACAGGCCAATATTTTCTTACACTTGGGAAGACTTAGCAAGTCCCATGTCAAATGGGATGGTTGTTGGTTTTTTTTTTTGTTTGTTTTTTTTCGGATGTTTGTTTGTTGTTGTTGTTGTTGGGGTTTTTTTGTTTGTTTGAGTTTTGTTTTTTTGTTTTTTAAAGCAGGACAGGGGAGGAATAATAGTTAATAACTTGAGAGCAGAAGTTGATGGTATTTTCTGTCCTGTTGCATACCAGTCACTCTTAAACATCTCACTCAATTTAATGAATTAATACTTTCTTTTGTTTTCTCTCAGTTCAAGTTCTTGTCTTATGTTTACTTTCAGCACAGAGGAACAAATTTTTTTTTAAATATCACTCTACCTTTTTTTCCTATTTTGGCTTCATCCTGATTAAATTATGAGAATTAATTAGAAGGCAGTAAATTTAAGTGGTTTTAATACAAACTTCAGTATTTAGATTTTTTTTAATGTCAAAAGATTATTGCTGGAGCCAGTTCTCTTCAGAGAACATAACTAATTGAAATTGAAAATTAGTAGATGTATTTTTGTATTTGTTGATGGTCAAAGACCTTAGCAGCGAAATCATAGAGTCATAGAATGGGTAGAGTTAGAAGGGACCTTAAAAATCATCTAGTTCCAACCCCATTGCCGTAGGCAGTGATGCCACCGTCTAGGTTAGGGTGCTCAGGGCCCCATCCAGTCTGGCCTTCAACACATCCAGGATGGGGTATCTGCAGGTTCTCTGGGCAACCTGTGCCAGTGCCTCACCACCCTCACAGTGAAGAATCTCTTCCTAACGTCTAATCTAAATCTACCCTCTTTCATTTTAATACCATTGCCCCTTGTCGTATCTCTGTCTGCCCATATAAAAAGTCCCCTTTCTGTAAGCCCCCTTTGAGCTGTGGAAGGCTGCTTTGAGGTCTCCCTTAAGCCTTCTCTTCTCCTGGCTGAGCAGCCCCAGGTCTCTCAGACTGTCTTCACAGGGGAGATGATCAGAGGGCTGGAGCATCTTTGTTGCCCTCTTAACCCACTCTTAACAGGTTCACTTCTTTCTTGTGCTGAGGACCCCAGAGGTGGATGCGGTACTCAAGGTGGGCTCTCACCAGGGCAGAGTAGAGGGGGAAAATTACCTCCCTTGACCTGCTGGCCACTCCTTTGTTGATGCAGCCCAGGATGCAGTTGGCTACCTGGGCTGTGAGCACATCTTTAAATCAGATAGTGTCAACTGTGGAGTTTTTTTTCCCACAAGCTTTCAAATTTGACCTTTTATTCAAATCACATTTATTGCAAGTTAATACCCCTGTGGGAAAAGTCTTTTTAGTATTTTTGGCAACCATATGACTTTGTATTTAGTTGTTTCTTAACATAATTTTAGTTTGTATATATTTAACAATTACAGCGCTCAGCTGAAGCCTTGATAAAGTTTAATGTAAATGAGAATATAGCTATATGGAGTGAACGCCAACAGTGTCAAAAGCTTTAGCTTCTGAAAATAAGTAGGTGGTTTTGGTCAGAGCAATATTTTGACAATGAAGCTTTGAAGATCTTTACAAGCTCCACTTTTCCTGCAGAGTAACTTGGTTTAGCCATTATCTCCTTGCTTGGACAGCTCTGTTTGCAACTCCTGCTTCATTTATGTGTTCATTCCTGCTTGGTAATTTTTTTTTCAAAATCTGAGGTGATTTCTGAGAGAAAAGATACCATTTGTTCTTACATATCTGAATGCAGTATTTAGGTCAAGAGAGACCCACGTCCTTTTCTAGGATGCTTATGCCTGTGATGCTGAATCAGGAGCATTGTAACCAGTACTGGGAATGATGTTTGGACAGGGATCCATGACAATGACTTAGAATGATTTTGCCAAAAGAAGTTTGACATAAGCTTCAGTTGTTAATACAATGTAATACAAGAAGAATGCAAATAACAAAAGTTGATGTGATTCCGAGTACACGTATTGACCTGGGATTACTCGAAGTACTGTAGTTTGGAAGGTCAGCAAATGTTGCAAGCAGTATTTTAAATTTTACTGCCTCTTCATGTCAGTTTGTTATTAAAGAAAACCCCAAAAGCTCAAGCCAAACAAACAAAAAACCCCAACCGAAACACACACACACAGAGTCTCCCCCCAGTCAGTTATTTAAAATGTTTTTGCATTATAAAATTACATTTTTGTATGATTGTAGCCCATCCTATATTTCTGCAGTCTTTCTTTTACCTATCAATAGATTAAAAATAGTTTGCATAGATATTTGTGTATATTGCATTTCATAACTTGACCCAGTGAGGGCTCTAAACAGCGTGCAAGTATATTGCAAGAGTCTTGCTGAATGTATAATATAGCTTCACTATTGGTTGTTACAATCATTTTGTAATCCTTTTCTATTCGCTTTTGCACATGAGCATCTGCAGAGCTACCAGAGCACAGTGCTTAAGTGATCTGCATCGTGCCCACCCTTCCCCATCCATCCACAGGTGCTCAGCAGCAGGTTATTCCCAAGTCTGTGACACAAGGGCTGCTGTGCTGCACAGTGGCTGTTTCTAGCCACTGTTATTAGGGCATCTGCATTAGCCAGCAGTGTTAGCACCAATAACCCAGCCTTTCCACAGAGCGCTTGGGATTATCTTCTTGATATCCCATCACTCTTGATATCAGCTATGAAATGTAACCATAAGTATCTGCTTGAGCCTGTATTGTTCTGGGATACCTGAGGGAAAAGCTGTAAGCTAGTTGTCGCTAGGGGGCTAGTAGAAGCCAGCTGTTTTTATTTGTCCTGTAATAGCTGAACTATGCAGCTTGTCCTTTTTTCCTTGTACAGTTTTCCCTTCTGTTATCCATTATGTGGACTTGTTGCATATATTACAGCAGATATGATTACGCTCTGCAATTATTTATGCATCTGTTGAACCTTCTGGTAGGACTTGCACCTCAGGCACGTGAAGGGACAAGTTCCTCCCCGGTTGAACCTTGGTGCTTTCATGAACAAAAGGTCCTGTCTTGAGTCTGTAACTGTACCTGGCCCTTTGTTGCAGAGAAGTTAAGATACGTGGACTGAAGGGGGAAGAAAATGTGGTTTGTCCTCTTAGGAGTAGAGCGCTGAAGTGTAGAGAAGCCAATGCTATTCTGGTTAAGGAAACGTGAAACCACGTTGCATTTGATTCTCTGAGAGCAGAGTTAAGCTTGTGCCTGCAGCCCATGTTATTGGTACTGTCCCGCATGAGATGCTTCTTCCTGCAAATGTCTTCACCCTACTTCATCTGTCTGGCATGTGTGTGTTTCTCATGGGCTAAGTGCCAGAGTAGTTTTTCATGGCCATGGACAGTGTGACGTTTCTCTAGTTCATGCTTTAAAACTTTGATTTTTATTTATTTATTTATCTTTGAAAGAAAAAACTAATGGATTTCAGAATGAACAGCTTTCTTTTGGTCAGGAAGTTTCTGAACACACTAAGAAAAGGAGTCTTATTAAAAAGCTTTCCTAAAGGAAGCTAGATTGTGGAACTGTGAGCTCTTCATTTGGGCAAGTAGTGATATGTTCCAATGAGAGAGTGGAACTTTGGGTTGTTTGAAGGACATTTTGCAGTTTTATGTTCAGTGTTAGGCATTCCTAATAGAAAACATTTTCAGTTTGAGAGAAAGAACATGTGGAGAGCATTAGTAGTTCAGTAAAACGTGCAACCAATTCGGATTTAATTTAAAGGGAACAAAAGAGGTGCCTTGAGAATTTGTCGGAAGCACTGTGGTTTTGCTTTCTTTGCACTGATGGTAACAGGAGGGAGAGAGAGAGGTGAGTTGAAGTTGCTTTATCGAATATCTTCTTAGCATAATTGGGACTGAAAAGACTGTGATTAATGGATTTAATGGTGCTACACAGGCATCCTGCATGCATTATGGATTTGTAATCATGATATGCTTCCTATGACTCTTGCTGTAACTTGGGAAAAGTCCTGACTTAAATGAAGATAATAAACAACATGTTTATTAGATGTAAACTGACATCACACAAATTGAAAAAACGTGAAAAGGAATGCCAAAGCTTGGGGGGATTTTCTTTTTTAAGGGTTAGCCTTTTTTTAATAGAATAATTTGAGTTGTAGTCAAGACAGTGCACAAAGTACTTACTGTGGCCTGCTTCCAGATGTGGTTGGAGATATCTGGTTCAGCTCTCAAGCTTTAAGTTTGAGTGAAATGTGAAATAGCTGCAAAGGCTATGATAAAAATACCTTTTTCAGCTTTTTAGGATTATTTAAATTTCCTTCCCTGAGAATGTGGAACACACATGCTTTAAGTACAATCCCCTGGTTCCCAGATCAGATTACTTTGTGAAAAATCTATCCATATAAATAACTTGTGGGTTTGTTTTAAAAATGTACACCTTTTGAACTGAAATGTTAGACTTCTGTTGTACTCCTCACGCATGTGTTTACTCAACCTCTTTTGTGGGGATGAACCATGGTACTTCCCCATAACTTGTGATTTTCCTTTGGTTGTCTTGCTGAGAAAGTTCTGGGCCAGTCCTGTAGGATCTCAGAAGGTGTTTGAGACAAAGCAGGTAAATTTCCATGATTTGTCTGTGCATATTTAATTTAAATTGTAATACTTAAAATAGACTTTGTAGCAAGAAGAACCAAGAAGTTGTAGAGCAGATAAAGCCTCCGTTAGCAGTGGTTGTCACATTAAAGTGGTAGATTCCTTCTTTAAATGGGGCTGTTCCAGGTTTGAAAGGACTGCTGTGGAGTGTGCTAGGGATGCTTTTTTTGTCTTGGGAAGCTTTGTGTTAAAATGTGAAAGCTTGTCTGACTTGACTCACACCGGGAAGTACTGCAAAAGTTGTGTCAAGTGTCTGAATTGGGATATCCTCTTTCTGACATGGGGTTTTTTTTTACAGCTTTGCGCCTTTTTTTTTCCAGTGTGTAAAAATCTGCAAGGGGGAAGGAATGTACTTTTGACTCTGAAAACACATTGAGATTTAAAACAAATCTTGTTTCTTAAAACAACAACAACAAAAATTCCTCAGTTATCTTCAATTGTACCTTAAAGGAAGCCATCTCCTCATAAAGCAAGGAAGGAAAATTAATATGGGATATCCTAAAAAGTAGTAAATTAGTATGGGGTATCACTGTCACAAGGGTATCCTAAATTTCAATAAATGTAGGAGTTTGTGTAGTTTCCTTAAAAAGAAAATAAAAAAAATTCTATGCAACCTCTTAAATCAATAGCTGTTGTTAGTTTTCATGAAGTTTCCATTTTTCGCTGTTTGCACTTTTTAGATATAGATATTCCCACTTACTTTATAGATATTTGTATTGACAGACAAAGTGGTCCTTCCACTTATGGTCCGCATTCAGACTGTTGAACTCATTTTGCTGTAGACTGAAGTACAGCATGTTCAAGCCATTAATTAGGGGAAAAAATCATATTAAATAGCTTTAAATAAATGACCATTACACTTGGAAAAGAGCAGAGTGATTTGTTTTCTGCCTCCATGTAAACCTGTTCTATAGAGAACATATAAACCAAACAAATGAATTTGAGTTAGATTGGTTCTCTTGAAACTTTGCAACACTCTGTCCTGTTTTAAGCTTTACTTTGCAGAACTTACAACAGCAAAACAAAATTAAGCACCTAAACTATGAAGAGAACTTAGAACTGTTACTTAAAAGCTGTGGGTTTGGAATAGAAAATATTTCACTGTGATGTTGTTCTCAGCCCTGCCACTGATTTAGCCTTGTTTGTAAGGCAGGCAGATGTATGCTAATTTTGCTCAAGTGGAATTAGGGTAGGTTTAGTTGTTGTGTCTCTGAGATGTTCTAAGGTGCATGAACCTGTATATGTAGTGTAATAAAAGGGCAGAAGTGGTGTTAGTTCATAAAGAAGAGAATCATGCTACCATGGAAAGAAGGTTTCCCTTCTCTTCCAAATTAATCATTACCTGTAATGCTTTTGATGTCTTATGATGGTTTATTTCATATTAGCTTTAAAAAGAGAATGCATGTATGTCATTGAAATGCAAACTAAGGAGGTGGTTGGTTGAACATTGTCAGAATGTTTATTTTTTAAAATGGTAAGGAAAATGTGCAAACTCTTGATCAGTGATGCTTCAAATGAGTGCCAGTTGCCAAATTTTTGTGAGCTTGTTGCTAGTCCAAGTATCTGGGTATCATATTTTCAGACCAGGGCTATGTTATTTCAGTCCTTACACATACTTGAAGGAGGGTTAAATTTTGTTGCAATTAGAGGATCTCACAGTGGAAGGTAGTATAAAATACATGGGGTTTAATAATGCTGTTGGGCTGATGTTTCATAAAGTTTATTAACTTTTTTCCACAATGACATGTAATGGTAAGTGCAGTATATCATAATTCTACAGTCAAGAAATGCTTGCTCTCTGTTGTTGACTTTCATTGTGGCATTCAAGTAATGTTCTTTCCTTGCCTTCAGCTATCCTATTCCTCTTTCATTTATATTCTTTTCATCTTTTTCATGTGCAGCTGCTTTTATTTCTGTAGAAATTAAGATGGTTAATTTGTAAATTGCCTTCCTCTCAATGTCTTTCTTGAAAGAAATACTTCAAAGATGGTGGAGCTTTATTTAAATAGGTGGCAGAGTACCCCAATACATTGGTTTCTCTAAGACTTTCAAGTGGAGTATCCACCAAATCTAATGAGTGTCAAGGATAAAGCGTTAACTGTCATGCAAAATATTGTGACAGTACCTTTGGAAGCAGCGGGATGAAATCCTTGTGTTGGGTTTAGAACTGCCATGGTCAGATGTACTCATGAGCAGTAGAAGAACCACCACTCATTGTCTTTATAGTTCTGTACTTGTATGAGCTTGATGAAATTGAGGAAATCATGGTATCTTTGAGAAACGAACAGAGAGGGAGATGACAATGTTTATTTGGCAATATTATGTAATGTTAAGACTAGCTTAACTTCACAGCTTTTCATGTCTTCAAGTGTTTTTAATCACAAGCTGCCCTTTTTCTTGGTGTGGGGATTTCGTTTTCTGGTTGGTTGCTAGGGGTTTTTTTTTGTATACAGCATCTACATTTTAATAATAATATCAGCTCCTTTAAGTCTTTCTATTCCTGCTTAAGACTGAACCAGGCAAGTAAAAATTTAGGCTCCAAAGAGGTAAAGTTACAACCTCTTCATTTAGAACCCTAGCAGTTACAGTGGCTGAGCAGCATGCTATTGTAAGATAGGATGTCGTAAGCCATGTCAATTCATATTTAGCAGTTTGAGATGAGTCTGGTATGTATGAAGTTATATATATCAGGTTTCTTTTAACCTTTCAGGCATTAAATATTTATCTCTGGTCTTACTACTAAAACATGAGGAGGAGTGTGTTAGTATACTCTGTGCTTAAAAAAAAGTCCCTGTTTCTGCAGATTTATTTCTCCCTGTGACTTCCAACAAGGATTACACTTCATCTTTAAGGGCCAGTTATAACTCCAGAATGTCTGAAATTGATGTGTCACGTTAACTTCTTTCTGTGCTGAAGAGTGACATAAAAATGTTGGATGTGTTCCTTACTTCTTCCCATAATTCTAAATCTAGGTTCCATGGACACTTAAAAGCCTGTTCAGTATCAAATGCCACTGGAGAGATTTGCTTACTTCTTGACTTTGTGTAAAATAGGGACAGCTGAGAGTGTAGAAAGCTTCTCGGCAGGTTGGGCACAGGAGGAGGCCTGGAGCTGATCACACTTGTGCCTGAGGGCTGGAGTTTTCCTTAGACCTTTTAACAGTGGAGATTTTTCTGCAAGGTATGGGGACCACATGAGCCGTTCAGGGCAGGGGAGGATGGTGATGATGCTGGCAAGACGGCAGCCAGCTGTCACTGCCTTTCTGCCTCTTGCTGCTCAGAACATGCATGAGTGGTTTCCTGAACTCCATCAGAAACACATTGGGAGGCTCCCCTTCCTTTTTTTCTTTTCTTTTTTCCCCATGCTGTTATGCTGAAATGCTTGGTGTTGCACTGAGGAAAAAAACTTGCTGTAGAAAAAAACATGAGTATGTTTGCATGAAAGGTCTAGCATCATATGTAACTAACAGGAAGCCTTTAAAAAAGCCCTCCAAAGAAAGTTCTGCCATGTTACTCACTTCAACAACAATATATTAAAAACTATTTTTTTTTTAAATAAGAGTATGTTAAAATTCCTAGCATAGTAAAAAATACTTGAGATCCGAAAAGAGTGGGTGAGGAAATAAAATCATCCTGGTATCTTTGCTGGAATAGCCAGGTACTACTGCAGTATTCTCGGGGTTGGTGTACCCTGGGAAAGGGGAGCTATATGGATGCTCTGACCAGCCCCTTACAGCCTTGGGTGTGAGCACATGTGTTTTTGACCAGAGGTTAGTGCAAGTGATGAGTACACAAGCAGCAATGGTTACCCTAGATAACACACTGTGGTGTGGGGCACTCTGGTAGCAGTGACTGGGTCTCCTGCATTTCCACTCTGAGGTTAGTGACCTGCACGTTGCTTGTGGAAGACCACAGTCTTCCTGTATTATATTGTGTAGTGCTGGTGTTGCGTGTGGTTTTCTGTTCTGTATGTTGCATGGTTTGGGCTGACTTTCAGTCATCTATAGATCTTTATTAGGACCTCTCCTCCTTTTCTTACCTAACAGCTATGAGATTGAGTCTTTGTGTTTTAAAGCCAATAAAATACATATAACTTTAGTACCAATGTAACCGGACCCAGAGGACCATCTGTGAGTTGGCAGTACCTGTTTGACTAGCTGCCTGTTAGCTTGGGGCGCTGGGTACTATTTCCAGCTGGCCCCTGGGGATGCTTGTCAGGAAGGCAACAAGTGGGAGCAAATCAAACACAGGAATGCCCCAAACCAGTTCCTAAATTTCTCTGTAGGCAAAGACCAAACAAAGTGCAAGAAAAGCAGGAGGTGCTCCACAGACCAAGTATTTTTGTAACTGTATCTGTTTTATGAAGACTGAGAACCCCTATTCTTACTCTTAAATAAAACCAAAACAAACAAAAAAAACCCCACAAAAAACCTAAACGCCCAAACCTCAGAAGAACCCCCCAAAGCAAAAAACCCAAACTGAACACCAAAAAGCATCATGGACTTAGTTCTCTCCTTATTTCTTTGTACCAGGAAAAGGATAGGACTCTTGCAAGCCTAATTCAGCTGACAGGTTGCTTCAAGGCATGGGGTGTAGTTCTTCTTCCTCAGATTGCTTGAGCTGCTCTTGACTATGTAGGTAAAAACTGTTTCTAGGTGAAGCTTTGCTGCTGTGTCACTGCCAGGAGTCCTCTTGTTGTCAGCCTCCCAGCCATGCCAGGCATGCTGCCTGGTGGCTGTGCGAGCCACTGTGCCCCCTCTGTCATCGGGGAGCAGAGCCTGCCTAGAGGGCACAGCAGAACATCTCAGTTATGCTCCTGCCCTGGATTGCTCTTGTTCCATAAAGGGAACAGATTAGGGAGAGACTGAGATTCATTGTAATTTTCTGGTTTCTGTCTTGAGGATCATGATAGTCATTCTTGAGTTACAGCAGTTTTTATCGAAAATTGATTCCTTGCCAAGCTCTGAATATAGTTGGACTGATTTATTTTCCCTAGTTTCTGTCAGGATCTAATATGTAATTTTTATATGTAAATTTACTTACTGGAATAACTCCTCTATAGTTATGCTGGATGAAGTTTGGTAGGAACAAGTAAAATTCAGGGATTCAGGCTCCACTAGCTCTAAGGCCTATCATATAGGCAGAAGCAAATGGAGAATGTGTCTTCTCTGCACTTTTATCCAAGTTCTTTGCTAGGACTGAGGCAGAAATTTTCAACATTGGAGCACAAGACTTTCTGGGCAAATCCTCACCTCCTGTAAGATGGTTCTACCCTTACGGAACACCAGTCTTGCACTCAGATGAGATGGTGCTTTTTGATACTTTGTACCACCCACTTTCCCTGCGATCAGATGTGCAGGTGCATCCCTTCCCAAGGGAAGAGAAAGTTAGGAAAGTTTTCTCTGGTCTTTCTGACAAGACCTCCCTCAGAGGAAGCAATCCTGCATTGCAGAGCCTGCCGTGTTAAGTGCCAGGCTGTGAACACCAAAGGATTTATTTTCTTTTTGGGTTTTTCCCATTGCTGCTGTTACTTTTTTGTACTGCCTGGTTGTCTTCTGAGCCTGATGCCATGCATCTGGCCGCTTCTGGAGGCGGCTGCTGCCTGCCTATGCCCCCTGTTGATGGATGGGTCCGTGTCAGGCGGTCAGGCAGCCCAGGCGCCTTGCACACAGCCTGTTGTTGCCCGTCTCTCCTTTTGAGGGTCTGGTCAGCTGTACTTCAGCATTTAGCTCCAAACTGGAAAGATCTTTTCCATGTTTTCTGTGAATAATAAGGAAAAGGAGGAAGGAGAGAGTCACTCTGTGGGCTGTAGTTGTACCTGCCCTCTTCCTACTGAGAAAACGAGGGACCTGTTTTCAGGACAGCTGTATGTCCTGGGCATCTAAATGAGATAACTTATCGGAGGTGTCTGTGGCACATGTCAGCATTCACCCCTTTCACCCTGTTGTCTTGTTAGATAGCGAAATGGTGACTTAACACCTGTCAATTCTGCCTTCATTAGGTAATATCACAGCCAGCATTACAGTGACTCAACTACGTCTCAGTGACTTTGTTGTATCTCTTTGGATTCTGTGCTGCTGTGGTTTATGTGCTTGCACATACATGACCACATTGCTTTTAATTTTTCTTTTTTTCTTACCTCGTTGATAGTACATGAAGTGTATTACAATCTTGGTACTTCCTGCAAGGTTAGCTAGTTTTCTTTAGGAAAAAAAACAGTAGCACCACTTGGACGGAGTGCCCAAATGCCCATCTGACCACCTTTTCTTTTTGTTAATTCCTTGGAGTTAAGTAACATCATAATTGTGTAAGGAAACTCCTATATTTGCTTTTGTCAACCTCTAGTTTCAGAACAAAAGTAGCTGTTGCAGATGAAGTATTTTCTTGCAGATGTATGTTTGTCATTTTGGAGCACCATATCAGATTCGAACATTGAGTTACTTCAGTGTTACAAAGAAGTTTCTTGGCTGATTTAAACTGGTGTAGACCACCCCCTTCAGCATTCAGCCCTGCCTTAGTCTGTCCAGCAGTGGCCTGAGCAGCTGTGTCTGTTTCTCTCTGTTGGTCTAGTGCTTTTTCAGTAATCCCGTGGTTCTCCTGGGACAGAGGGAAGTGTGTGTGCAGTGGAGTGCTTGGCTCCTTCTTCTGAACCTGAGAATCCTGAGCTGCTGCCACGTAGCTGCTAAAGCAAGCAGTATGCTCGTGGCTTTCAGAGGATTTAATGAGACTGAACAAAATATATGCTGGAGAACAAGGTAATGCTCATGTTCTATGGATTCCTCAAATATGCCTGACCTGGTCAGTTCTTCACTTTTGAGGTAATTTGGATTACGGTTCTCAGGTTCACTTCCTTGACAGTCTTGGTAAAATATAAGGAGATCAAATTTCTTGGAAAATGGGTTCTCCTGAGAATGGATATTTCTTTTCCATTTTGAATCAGAAGAGTTTCATTGAAGACCTGTTAGTGAATAGTCCAGTTATCTCAATCTTATGTTTATTGTTCCATGTTCTCTTGATCTGAGTAGCTGCCTGGTACTTTGGCTGCTCCACAGTTAGGAAGGTCATGTTGTGCTGCTTATATTCCCAGAAAATGAATGAACATCTCTGGAGAGCTGCCAAGCAAATGCTGGTCAGTTAGAGATACTTGGTTCTCTTTTTTCAACTCAGGAAAATTCCAGTTTGGATTTTTTTTAAATGCCACCTTTTTTAAGTATATTTTCTCTCTGACTATGTCATGAAACTTGTTACACTTTTCCTTTTTGCAGATGAATCACATGGGCAGTGGGAAAATTGTTACTGTCTCTTGCCTGGAGAATACTGTGCAGGTAGAAGGCAGGGAGTCTATGGGCAGGATCTGTGGGCACATTCCTTGGTAGCAAGTGAGATAAAAACTTATTCTGTTTTCTAAAAGGAAACCACTTTCTAACCCCTAGCAACCAAGTAAAAAGAATATTATGCTACCCAACTCTTGCAGCATTGGTTTGCAGATTAGGAAAGGTAATAATTTAGTGGTAAATAACTCGAGCATCGCAGGAAGCAGCTGTTTGTAGAGAAGTTGTGTATACAATAGTCTTACTGTTGTGCTTTGATGAAACAGATTTGCAAGCACATCTGGTGTACAAGTACAGTGCAAGTAAGTGCAGAACTAATTTATGTTATCCTGAATGATCAAAAGAAACTATGAAAGTGCTTGCTTTATTTTGTAGGGGATTATTTCACAGAAATTAATTAGGTTATTCCCAATGGATAACTTCTGATAGATTTTCATCTTACCTTTTAAAAAGAGTGGGCAAGCGTGAAATGAATCACAAATGGGCTATATAACAAAATAGCCTTGCTAGATCAGATTATAGTTTTATCTAGGCCAGTTCCCTGATCCTCCTTTTTGCAACAGTTGTTAAAGTTGCTGAAGTGAGGAATATAAAGAACACCGGAGTGTTCTCCAGCTTCTGGAGTTTTGTGCTTCAGGAACACAGAGGTGGTGTCTTCACAGTTGGTCACCCTGTATGAATTTTCCTTCTGTGAGCCTTGTCCAGCTGCATTTCAGACACCCCTCAAACTTCGGGCGTTTAGATAATATCACAGGTATGAGTTCAAACAGTTCAACTGCATCTGGGCAAGGGAGAGGCTCTTTTTGGTTATTTTGGACTTGAAACTTTAATTTGATCCCCTGTAGCTGTATTGGAAAAGAAATTCCCAGTTCACTCTTTGCCTTCTGCTGAAAGCTCAATAGCCATCTCTCCCAGTTCCCCTCCCACACTCTCATCAGGTTATCTCTTTACAGGGTGGAAATCCCCATAAAGAATGGGAAATGCCTGTAAACGATTTAAGAATGGCCTAGGTGCCCTTCCTCTAGTGGAAGCTGGATTGTCTTCACTGTGTTGTGCTTCCTTAAATTATCTCCACAGTTGTCTGCTATGACAAGGTTGATTAATGGAAAAACTGGAAAAGAGAGAATTATGTATGGTGTTTGAGACTGAGAATCTCATATGTACTCACTATTGAAAATATGGGTACACAATTTCTTTAAAGTGTTGTGATGATATTTGTTTAGTATTCCTTTAAAAATATTTCCAAGGATCATTTTGCTCTGAAACAGTTAAAAAGCAGCATTGCTACAGAATTGGTATTACCTGAGCAGCGTCTGAGTGATAAAATATAATTCAAGGATGTCATTATGTGGAAGGTTTGGGGAATTTAAAAAACCAACCAACAACAATCACCCCCAAATCCCCTCCCCCCCCCAAAAAAAAACCCCATAAGAATGGTAATACCCACAAAAAAGCCAACCAACCCAGTACCAAAAAAATCCACACCAAATATGTATCACTTCTCTGCACTGAATTTCCTCTGTCACTTTTATCACTCAGTCAGTACTGGATGCTCCTTTGGCAGTTCTTCACAGTTGAAATTGTTACCTCCTTTGTGCAGTCTTAGCTACTCAAACTTTTCTCCGTTTCCATGTACCATTTTTGTTCACATTCTTTATGATTGTGGTGATCAGCTCAGGGCCCATGTATCAGATCATTTAGCTGGACCCTGAATTAAAATTTTGTAAGTATAAATTGGATATAATTGTAGCTCTGGACTTTCTTAAGGGTTAATGAAAGTCTGAGTTTGCCCGAATACATGTCTTCTGATGTGAAAACAAAGGTGTAACCTGATACATGTTCAGGTGTATTGAAGGAACCAGAACTAACCCTTATGTTCATTGTGCCAGGGTGGGCTTGTCTTAACTTGAATGTGATTAATGACCACACATCTGTTTTTCATTCTAATCAAAATGTAACTAATACCTCTTTTTGCTTTCTCGTCACTGCTTTTTCATGTATTCATAACAGACTCAAGAAAAGTTTGCTATGTTTGGCTAAAGATTTGAGATAATTTGGGTAAAATTGCTTGAATATTACCAGTAAATTTCAATTAATATTATTTAGTACGAATAATTAGTATAACTTGACAGAAAATAGGTCTTTGCTGCATGAGCTCATTACCCTATCAGAAATAACACCACTCCTCTTTTACTGTGCTTTCCCCTCCTCTTGTTGAACTGCTGAAGGTGCAGCGCTTGGGGGTGATTTTCTCTTCTTCCTCATGGTCATACACTCACAAGGCCTGAATGCAAGAGTTGTCTGCAGACATTTGCTGAGGAGGCTTTTTGTTTGGAAAGGTCCAGCAATTCATTGAACCTGTTGATGACTTGTAATAATCAGGGTGTAAGAAGGGTCTCTGTGATGTGACAACCACCAGTGTCATGCCTCGTGCACATACAGGGAGCAAAATAAAGTACAGCAATAGCTTTCTGCCTCAGCTTGGTGATTAAAGGGAGCTGGAGGATCCACTGTGTGTGTGGAGGATTAGCTCAATTCAGGTTATGGTTTCCAAGGGGAACTTGCTGAGTGCTGCCTCCTGCCCCTCCACCATGTTTTTCCATCCTCTCAGTCATGTGGGTATCTCTGCTAGTCTCTGCTTCTTGCTGAATCACCAGAATCCTGAAAGTAATCGCAGTCCTGGCACAGGAAGGAGATGGACTCCAAGCATAGAGTACTATAAGATGTTTTATACACTCTTCAATTTTAACTGCAAAAGATGAGCATCCTGTTTAAAAAAAAAAGAAATAAAATTTTAGTGTTTTTCAGGTATGCTAAAATTCGGAGGATTAAAGAAAAGCAATTTGCATTCACCTGTGCAAAACGTGAATGTCCTCCAAATGAGTAAAAATATTCTGTTGAGAGAATTTTTTCCTAGTCCTGCTTTATCTAAACACATTTTAAATCTTCTGATCTCTTTGTCCTCTTGTTCCTTACACTCTCTGGACAGATTTTTCCCATTTCCAGCCAGAAACTCATTAATTTCTGCTGAAGCTCTGGGAGCTTAGCTTATCTGAAAATCAGTCCCTTTATTTGTCAAATAATCACATTTTAAGATTTGCTGGGTTTTTTTTCCCTTTCTTCTTTGCAGTGCCGTAGGGCTGTGCACTTCAGTTACGTGTACGTGTTCACCAGCAGGCAGTGTGCTCATACTTCAGTTTCGTTACAGGGGTGCTCAGTAATTGTGAATTCCCAGTTGAAATGGGTCGAAAACCCTAAAGCTGTACAGTCTGATTTTGTGTGTAATTCTGTCCCACAATGGCATAGAAGAGTATGAGGGTGCTGAGGGCAATTACCCATGAACAGGGAGGGCAGCTGATACAGCCTCATATACAGAGGTCAGTTTACCATGGAAACTCCCAAAAAGTATCTGCAAATCTGCTAGATATATCAGAAATATAAAGCTGTTCAGGAGGTATAAGTATTGCTTTCCACAAGAAGCAAAAATCCTCTGCAGCTTTAGTTTTTATGCACAAGGGTGTTTATGGATGTTAATTTGAAAATTTATGCACGTTTTCAAAACTGTGTTCTATAAAGTGTGTGCTCTGGGAAATCAGTACTGTTTTGCACTGTTCTGTATTAAAATTAGTTTAATACATCACATTTAATAAAAATCCCTTTAGACAGGTATTTATTTTTGGCTAGTCTCTATGAAGGGATTTGAGACTGGAAAGGGCATCCTCTGAGAGCAGTCCTCTGCTATCAGGCATTACATTATCTCCTCTATAAAATTTTTACTTACTGTACATAAGCATTGCAATAACCACACTTTTTGCTTTCAGTTGCATTTACAAGCTGCTGCATTCACTCTGTAGATCCTGCATAAAATTGAATTTCTGCTATCCCTGCAGCCTGATATTTAATTACTGCTGACCTGACTTGGCATCCAAAGTTTGGGAACAGCTGTGTGTGCTGAATCAGATCTTCAGCCTGTGCAAACTAATTTTTCTGTAAGTCAGCTGAGAAGCTGGTACAGCCTATATGTCATTTCCATCACGTATAGATGTGAAACACTTATGCTGACCTTTGTTGTTGCTTTATAGATTTTGCGTTCAAAAAAGCAAGGAGCTCCAAGGTGGGATCTCGGGGTAGAATGAAATTAATATAAACACCATTGGGGTAAAGATCAACAGTCGAAGAGTAATTAAGGTGTCCTGCTCAAATTTCAGATGGAACATTTCTGTTCAGCGACAGTTCTGCTCAAGGGATTCTGCAAAACTTTTTTCATGCTGAGTATATTCTCATTACATTGATTTTAATCAGCAGAGTATTTTATGTGTCGTGTTCATTGAATGTTGACAACTTTAGAAGCATGTAGACAAATGTCTAGAGTGGTGGGAAGGAAGAGGCTAAAAGTTTGTAGCTGAGTCTTGAATATCTGCATCTGAGCAATTCATCTTGACCAAATTGTGATATGGATCACTGCTGGATGCTGCCATGTTCCGTACTCTGCAGATTTCCAAAGGAGCAGCTGTGAAGGCAGTTAAATTTGCTGAGGACTTTCCCCAGTATTACAGTAGGGTATTTGGCACAAACAATGAAATCTGAGGATATAGAAATACTCTGAAGTCTACTAAGCTAACTCAAGAGGAAAAAACGCAACCTGCTCACCCTTCCCTCCCATCCCTTTCTAAGGGAATGCCTGTTTCTGAGAATGAGAAATGTGTAAATAGGTGTATATAGGGATTAGAGTGGTCTTGGTCACCTTCATATCCAAAAGAAGCACTTGGATTTCCTCATTGCTTTAGGAAAAAAATGATGATGTTATTGGGGAAGCCTTCAGTGCTGCTGTAAACAGATACCTGGGTTGAAACGAAGCTGAGTTAATTCAATACGGGCACACTCCTAGAGGACGGGTCAATTGAGCAGAGGTAAAATACTTCTGCAACAGATGGACAACTGCTTGGGAAAGAGATTGAAATAGAGTAAGGTAATTAGGGCAGGAGACAAGCATATTGCATGACATCGCACAGTGAATAAGGCTAGAATCAGCAGTTACCTTCCTGGAGGTCTTTGGCTGCAACACCAAAAGGAAAGAGTATAAAAGTGGAAAAAAACCATTATTTCTATTATTATTTCTTTATATGCTTACATGCAAGGTACTTTCCAAATGCTTGAAAAGAATAATCTCTGCTTCAAAGCACTCGTTTTTTGACTAGATAAATGTAGAAAGAGTTTAGGGGAAGGGAAAATTAAATAAGCAAAGTGTATGTAGTTTAAATGCCTAATTACACATCCAGAAAATCTTTGAAAGAGACAAGGTTAAAACGTAAACCTTCAGAAGTTAGGACCAGTGGAATTATAGTAGACTTCAAAACTTTTATTATGATATATTTCAGAGCATTTTCTTTGTGTGTCTTTTCTTGGTCATACATACTGGAGAAGAAGAAAAGGCTGAATGGGGATAACTGCTTATGGAGTTTAGTTCCTGCTACTTCAGGCCCCTATGTGGATTAGATGCTGGGTGAGAAGGACCTGCAAAGCATGTGTGGTGGGTCATGGCACACTTCTCACCATCCTGCATGTAATTAAAGGGTGAAGTACTTAAAGATGTAATCACAGCCGAGAAGTGATGGGCAGTTCAATTCCCAGATGCACAGCTATATGCGTCTTCATTAAGCATGCCATAGAATTCTCAGAGGTGTGTTCAGCTTGAAAAGCTTTCAGAAAAGGAGTCTCAAATTCTGCAATGTGTCATCCTGGGCGGGGTGCAGGGCTTCTGGGGAGACTTAGGTGAACCTGTGTCATGAACTTCTTGGCACTGCTGGTACTGCCCCAGTGGAAGGCAGGGAAAGGTTAAGGTCTTGTATGGAAATTCATATTTTGCCCATGGTTTTGTCTGTTATTTGCTGGCATCAAAAGTATGTTGAGATCGACAAACTCAGATTTAACATCATGTCCTGGAGGGAATGTGTGTTAGAAACCACAAGTTTTTCTGTTTTGGTAGCTATGTTTTCCATCTACTGGTAGAGGAGAAAAGGGAGAAAGCACCATTTCTCTCTTCTGCAACAGAACCATTTTTCCCCTTGTCTTTCCCTGACTGCCTCTTTACCTCCCAGTAGGGAGAGAAGAGCGGAGAGACGGCAGACCAGATGGCTAAAGTGTGGGTAAAAAAAATAGTAAAGAGTAAGGTCTTACAATAACAGGTGTTAGGTAACGTTGACAAGAGACAAAGCTAGCAGACTGACTTGTAGCTAAGCTTCTGATGATGTTCTGGAATAGAAATGTCACTCAGAGGTTGCTAAGAATGACCGATAAAACTGCTGCTTCTTCCATCAACATGTAGGTCTAAGGAGAAAATTTTCATTAATTAGCAATTAAACAAATGTAATTTTAACTTTCTTACATTTCTGTCACTGAAAAGAAGTTGGTTGAGACAGTGCACTGTTGAACTCTTCTCCTCTCCTTTATTTTTAGAATAGTAGTTACTAAAAAATGTAAATGATCCCACTGAGGATAACGACTATGCAAGAAAAACTTCAGCAATAGCATATGCATTTGAATTTTTTTCTGTGTCAACTTTCAAGATCATATTCAGTTATTTGAATATCTTTCCAAAAGGTGATTATTGCCAAGGACTTCTTGTGGAGATATACCATACGTGACTGCCAGTATCTCCAGCAGGAAATTTATTGCAGGAAAAGTACCACATCAAAACATGTGCCTTAATTGCCAAACATTGGATTGTGGACTTTATTGTTCCTATTTGCAGTTTTAGGTGGCCATTGTATAGGTTGTGTGCTACCTCAGAGGTCCAATTCAGGATAACCTTGTTTATTACTTTTCCATTCCTATCACTTCCCCACTCTTAGATTCACAATCATGTCTCTTTTCTCTTTGTATTGATATACAAAAAGCCAAAATACCGTTCAATTAAAATAAATAAATATTTTATCTCCTGTATAGCAAATCAGCCAGGAGTGAAGAAGTAGTAAGTTTAAAATATCATTTTCTGGTTTCTTTATGTGCTCTTCTAGACAGGGCTACAACATTGGGAAGGTGAGGTGCTTTATCATTACTTGAAATGTTTGCAATTGTGTGTAGAGTTCGTAGAGATCGTAGAGTTAAATGTAAATATATATTATGGTTAAGGATTTTGCCATCTAAATTTGACCTATTTATATTGCTTTAATTTTTTAATTATTTTTCTTTTTGTCATATGATGACTTTATGTATTCAGTTTTTAGTAGCTCAATAATTGTTTGGGTATCTCATTGTATCTATTCAGCTTTTCCCCCTTTCCAGGAAAGGTGTGTGCCAGTGTGTACATCCATTCCATTTTTACTTCTACTTCAATTGAAATGCTTTATGGAACATTTTAAAGAACTAGTTTCTGTGGAAGTATTAAATAGAAGGCTGGTAGAAATGCAAAACCTTGTATTGCAGTCTGATGATTACAGGCATTGTGAGGCTGATTTACTTGTCCAAAGCTTAATTTCCACTCTTAAGGCAAACGTTTTACAGGTGTCTTGCCATTCCTGTGTTCTGCAGCCCTCTTTGGGCTGGCTCCTTCCTCACTTCTGCCATAGGCGGTGTTTCTGTGGAACATGCTCTGAAAGAGCAGTCATCCTCCTGGGGCTTGAGTGAGTAAAGATTTTTAAGGAGCTGGACTGGAGCTTTGAAGCATTTCTGTGACCAGACTGGAGACCTGTTGGAGATTGCTGAATGGCATCTGTGTGTGGCACACAGCGTGTGTGCTGCTGTGTGCTGAGTTATGACTTACTTCTCTTGGGAAGAGTGCATAGCCCAGAGTGTGTTTCATCATGTTGTTAAGTATCATCTTGGACCACCTTGACAGCAGAAGTACAGTCAGTCAGTTTGGCTGGCATGCGAGTTTCGTCTGTTGTCTCCAGGCAGCTATGTTTCCCTGCCCATGTTATTTCTGTCTTAACAACCTAAAGAGAAACAAAAATCAAGATCCACAAGGCAAGGGATCCCCAAGATCTATTTATAAAAGCTGCTTACTCAACTTGTCATTATGCTGAAGCAACTGCATAGTGAAGCTCTTACACTAAGCACACTTCAACTACACTATTACAGTTTCAGTTCTTTTGGCTATAGGATACAATGGTGTTGTAGATCATGTTTTGGGAATCAGAGAAAATAAAAATTCATTGAAGTAGCATTTTTGTTTATCCACCCACAGGATGGGTTGTGACATTTAAAAAGAGATCATCCTTTTATTTGGGTCTGTGTGTACACATAGCATACACATTTGTGTGGACATCCACGTTCAGTCTTATGGGAAGTACTGTGCTAATGTTTGCAGAAGGGGACAGCAATGAAAGAGGTCAATAAATGAGGACACAATTAAATACTAGACTTTGAAGGAGAAACGCTCCTTGCCTTCTTTTTTGTTGGCATTGTCTAAAAGCACTTGAGCTCTTTCTCTTGTTAGGTTCAGCTCTTTGAGAAGTTCTTGCAGAAGAAACAGTAAGGCAGCAACATGGCTTTTTCTTTTTACTGTTCTGTTTGTTTTGTCTCTTTCTTTTTTGAAAAGCTTAATGCATATAATTTTAAAAAGCATTTTTAACTGTAAGAGACCCTTATTGCTAAAAGTAAGGAATAAGTAACTATTACGTTCTAAACTTTGTGTCATTACTTATCAACTCTGATTATATTGTACCTTATGTTTTGTAAAATCCGCTGATTTATTTGTGTCATAACTTTAGCAAACTTTATGGTATGTCAATAGAATCTTATTTCTGGTGAAGATTTGTCTCCATTTTTTGAAATCGTTTGTTGTTTTTTGAGGAGGTCAGAGAGCTTGTTGCTCCTTCAAAATCAATGAGCTTCTGAATTTGGAGTGGCTATATACTGGTGTACCGTAGCAATGCAACAGCCCTGTAAATACCCAACAGGTAAATTCTCTGAAGCTTTCTTTTTGACAATCCACACATCAGGCATCCTAATTATCTGCTAATTATATTACTGAAGTTCAAGAGAGGCCTATTACAGCTAAATAGCTTCCTCCTTTATTAGCTTTACAAACCGGTGAAATACATCCTGGATTAGAGTGTGCAGAAGTAAGTAGTTAAATTAATATGATGTTTTTTCCTTTGAACCCCTTTTACTTTCTTAGGGTTTGTATAGCAAATCTACCTAGTCAGATTTGGTTTCTTGCTGAAGCCCTTAGCTGGGTACTAGTGCACTGATCTGTCTGTCAAAGGAAATCAGATCTCTTGTGTAAATAGAAACAGGTTAAGATGGAGGAGAGTTCAATTATGGTTAAAGTTGGATGCAGCTCTGATGTTGTCTTAGATCTTCTTTTATAATAGGTTTGTTCTTTGTGACACTCAGAAGCTTATATATGGAAATGCTGCCATAAGGGTTAACAGGTTTTACAGGTGGTCTGCATACAAATGGAGTTGTTTTCTTCCTTGATATTAAGAGTCACTGAAATACCAGGTACAACTGCTCTCCGAGCTCAAAAGGAGATGGAAGCAGTAACAGAGCTTGTTCTTAGCAACTCTATCTAAAGGAATTGGGTAAAGGTAGAACAAGATTTAAAAACCAGCCACAGCATGTGTCCTTGCCTTCCAGAGCTGAAATCAGCACAGCCCTGTGGTGTCCCAGTGTCCCGTTTTCAGGAGCAGAGCTCTGCCCAAACATCAGTTTTGAATGTCAGGTCTTCTTCTGGGGCAGAGAGACCTTCAAATGTTGCCAGTGCCGTTGAAAACAGATGGTGTGGTGGCTGAGACTGCGTATAGGCTATTGGAAGTTGTGGGGGCAGGCTGCATCCCTAAATCTGTCTATCCTATAGCTTGGGCCATGTGCAGGTGATGCACAGGCTGAAATCTGTCTGTGGGGGTGAAGTGGGGTCAGCAAGTTTGGAAGGCTTTTTTCAAGTACAAAGTGGGGATGATTCTTTTTTTCTGATGGTGCAGTGAGATAGTGACCGGGAAAGGTCCCACCCCTGGTGGGCTGATGGGTGCTTACCTACCACCACTTTCTGGCTGAACAGAGGAGGGGTGCCTGACCCCTCAGCAACAGGAGTTTTTTATGTAGCTTTTTTACTTTAGTTCAATATTTTGGGCTGTGTCCTTCAGTTGTTAATTTCTGTATGGAAATTTTGAGAATATTTATTTCCTGTACAGTGTCAGCATTGCACTTAGCTACATTACTTATTCCATAATATGTATGTTCTTTTTTTGTCTTTACATTGGTAAATAGAAAGTGTATCCTCCTGGTGTGTGTTGCATTTATAACTTAATTGTATGTGAAAAGCAGTTTATGTCTCCTGTTTTGATTTCATAGTCCTCTCAAAGGAAGGGTGATATCTAAATCCCAAGTTATTACTATCTTTAGATGTTTACTATCACTTGGTTTAAGAAATGGCTCCTTTGTCACACTGCAGCTATAACCTCATGCCCAGGCAGGGGGTTAAGGGGGCAAAGCAATTTTCTTGAATAGAAGAACTAAGAGGGAAAATAGTATGATGCGTTATTAGTAACCTGCAAGCCAGTTACCAAATAGGTAACACTTTCTAGAAATACCTTAACAGCGGAGCAGTAGCTGTCTCAGCTCTGTTGTTACTGAATGGAGGCTAACAGAGATCTTTTCAGTGTTGCTCAGAAGTTACTTTCAGTTTTCTCCTACACTGGAGAAAAGTATACATCAAACACATGCTACTGTGAGTTTTCTTGTTTTTCTCATGTGAATGCTTCTAGTTAACAAATGTTTGTTTTGCTGCTGGCATAGATAAGGAAGCCCCAGATGCCTCACAAAATGAAAGTTCCTCATGATAGAGAACTTTTTTTTCATTTGGTCTGTAATTGATTCTTTCTGAAGTTTTTAGCTACTTCAAGATTGTGTTCTGCCAGACTGGAACAGTTCAGCCTGGGGCAAAGGCAGATGCTAATAGGGGAGTTAGGGTTTTCAGAAGCTTTGCCTGCCTTTGTGTGTTCTTTAAAAATAAACAAAATAATAAGTGTCAAAATAATAAAAATAAGAACAACCACAACAATACAGTAACCGTAAAAAAATAATACGTCTCCCTTGGAAAATAGATGGTGATTGGAGTAAGGAAACAAACATGGTGGTAGTATATAGCCTTTCCTCCCAGAAAAATCTCAGCAGAAGCTATCCTTGCAAGATTTTCACATTTAACCTTTTCACTTTTAAATATGGATAGTTTCTTTTCTGAGAGAGCTGCATAAGGGCTGGGATGAGAAGACAGTTTCAGTCTGTCATGGCACACATTTCAGGTGTAGGTGGAATTTCTCATGTACTCCCATGGGAATCCCTAGGGACCAGTTGGTAGCGTGAGTCCAGCTATAGAGGAGTGGTGAACAAGAGGCTTGTCCAAGAGTTTTTAGTGTCTTCTATGTGTTTTTTCCCTGAAAACAGGTCCAGGGCTTTTTATTTCTTTAGGTTTAAGAAATCAGAGGGAAATGGGTATATGCTTTTACACTTAGAATATACAGCTATGATTTTTTTCCCAAAGGATTCAAAAATCTAGGAAGCTATAGGACCTATGGAATTTGCTACAAATGTGCAGGGATTGATTTGGCTCATAGTGGAATATATGAGTCTGTAGAATCCAGATTCTAGTTATGTGCAAATTACTGAGTAATTTGGTGAGATACATTCAAATCTGGACTGTGATATGATTGGTATTGAGGCCTCTAATTCTGTACTGTATATAGCTTGTAGACTTCAAATTGTGTTTAGTTATTCCCCTGGACCGTCTCACCCTAATGTTTGTATCACTCACTGCTGTATAAAAGACCAGTCATTGATTTGGACTTTCACTTTGCCATTAGGAGTTAGAACATATTTGTTGTGTGGCTGGATCATGAACTTCTGCTTTAATTTCTCTTCAAAAGGAGGAATATATTAGCATGCACCAAAACTGCTCTGTAAACGAAACCAATGAATGATTAGTGGCAGCAAGCAGGGGATCTTTTTTTTTCTCAAAACAACTGCAGCTGCTATCAAAGGCAAATGTAGTTGTCAAGAGAGGTTCCAGAAATTCAACTGATGGAAATGCTTTGCTGTAGTTTTCCATCTAGCCTGTCGCATCTAGCAGTGTCGCTTATGCAACAAATTAAAAATAAATGCTTTTCAACAAAGTGCTGCCATTGATGTCTTTCCTTCTGGGGGTATGGTAATGATTTGCCATCAGCCAGAAAATTTTCTGTCGCTGTTTTCAAGGTGGTACCATTGGCTAAGTGAAATAGAGAAGTGCTGCTCATTTACATTTCTGGCTACAGCTGTTGTCAGGCTCCAGGCCAAAGGGAGATCCTGCACCTTTCTGTGCCAGGCTGTTATTTCTAGTGATTGTGGCAGTGGGTTGTGTTTGTTGGTTAAGCAATATGACTGGAAATGCAAGTACACAAACTGGAGTGATGTTTCAGAACTGATGTTTCCCATATGCCTAATGCGCTATGTAAAAGCAACCTGGGTGTGTATCAGCACCTACCCTCTGCTAGCAGGTTTTTCTCTTCATGTTTTTGTTAACTCTTCCTGTATTCAGCAAAGCAGATCTTTAACTATATATATATTTCTGTATTAACATGAGAATTGCAGCAAAAATCTCTCAAAATAGCACACTAAATTTATGTTTCTATTTTCACATCAATTTCATTATTAAAGGATTAAAAAATTGGAATGAGGTATGAGATAGTTGTTTTCAGTTTTATGTCAGAAGACAGAAGTTGCTGTTGGTTAATTATAGTGAACATGCCCAAAAGTTCCTCTGTTTCAAGTGAAGTAGTTGTTGTCATTTCACAATGTAATTACCCAGAGAGATTGCAAGTAATGTACACTGTGAGCGTAATCCCTGGGGAGCTGTTTGGTATAAATAACCCTAAGCATATGAACTGACTTCAGCAGTTGTACCCACTGTGCTCTTGTGTTGCATTTGCTGGTCTTTGGACCAGGGTCTCGGTGGAGTCAACATGCCACCAAACTCCAATAATTCTGCACCTCTCAAGAGGAAAGTATTGCTTTATGGCACTCACAAATGCCTAAACATGAATGGTGTGTAGCATACTTCTTCATAATGAAGAATGCAGCCTTTCATGCTCATGAATTTTCTTCCTTGGTAGTAATTTATGTGATTTATTTAAAAAAATGTTTCCAATATATGCATTGACATGCTTATTGTATTGCCCTTTATATAGCACTGAGCTTTTAATTACATGGTGGCTTTTTGACTTCTGAAACTTGAGACAATAAAGAATTTGTACTCAACTCCACAGAATTCCTCTTTGCATGGTGTGCAACAATAGAAACAGAAGTTTGGGGCTTTATTAAATTAAGCACCTCTGTAATTTCAAATAAATACATATCATGTGAAGTGGGAGTCTGTCATGTGAGATAGAAATATGTACCAGATATTTCACATCTATTGTGTTTATTATTCTCAAAATACTGCTATTGCCTTTCTTCAGTGTGTTAATTTGTGGTTTGCACTGTCTATAAATGTGTAATGTGTAAATTGTATTGAAATAAGGCAGAAGTTGTAACTAAAAGGACTACATTCCTAAATTCTGGACCTGCTTTGCTCTTGCACACTTCAGTTTTAATTTTACTGGGGAGGGGTGGATGGTGTAGTGGTTTTTTTGTTTTTGTTTTCATTGTGTGTTTTTTTGGTTGGTTGGGGTTTTTTTGGTGACTGTAGAGAATTCAGACTCACATAGACTTATTTCAGAAATATATATGAACAGTGATGCTTAGGCAGAATGTCAAGGTCTTTGAATTGTCATTTTTAGTGAATTTGCTTGTAGGTTTAAAATATTATGCATTGTCTTGACAGTGCTAATATGATGCCCAAGTCCAGCAATCTTGAAGCTTGTGGAAGGGCTGGAGGCTGAATTGAGTCAATAGGAGATATGTCAACTGTCCTGTGTTTGACTCCTTTCTATGCACCTACCTGGTGCTTTTCTAGTGAGGTATTTTGTTGTAATTTCTCCTTGCTCCCAAACTCCTTTATCCCTCTTTTTCAGTTCAAAGAACTTGCATCGAAAGAAACTTTCCTGGAAGGAGCATCTTCCAGCTGTACCATTGTGACTCATACCAGGGTGTGCACACTCAGTGTAGAAATTAGAGGAAAATTTAGAGCCTTTCTGTAATCTGTTTAAGCTTTTAGTAGTATTTTTTGGTGAAAACAAGCTGATTAGATTTGAGCTGTCAGTTTCAATGGGTGGGATGGCAAAAAGTTTGAATTTAAGGAGGAAAGCGAAAGGGAAAAATTTTTTCTAAATTGACTTGATCACTAGAGTTTATTTTATTAGCAAATATGTAGGTACTGCCTTTCAAAGGTAAAAATGGTGTAGCTTGCTTACTGGCTGGAGTGGATATGAATAGCATTGCTCTGGAAAGGTGACACACTTGGCTTGCATAGTAACACTCAAGTGTGGTTGCCTATTCTGGTGACCATGGGAGTTGCTTGGCAATATTGTATTTGATGTGTGCATCCAAAGTATGTGTCCTTTTCTGTGAGAGAGGTGTGTAGTCTGTTGTATACTTTTTGAGTGCAAAATTAGCATTTTAGGTCTGTTAGGTTTTAGTTTCTGAACCATAGGCATTTGCGCACTCAGCATTGTACCATTTGGAGAAAAGTCTTGCTACAAAGGTTTGGTAGATGGCAAGTCTTTATGGCTGGCAATTCAGGAGACTCCTTGGAGCAAAATCTTTGTCCTGGTCAGTCAACTCAATGATCAGGTTATAGTCAACTTCAGAGCTATTGGAATTTGAGAGGTCTTGCTTGTTTGTAGGCAAGTTGCTCATGTGAGAAGGGAAAGAGAAGACTTCTTGATTATGCAAAGAGCAATTTTAAGTCATTTGAAGATAGGAGGACACATGTTGAATAAGGAGGCACTAGAAATTCTCGTATTTAGTTATCAGTGCTTCTCACTCTTCACTGTATTAATTTCTACAGTAGGCTACAGTGATTAGTTCCTTGCTGTGGTTTAATTTTAAATTTTCCCTTTTGTGTGTAAACATTAGAGCTTCAGATGCATCTGCAAAACATCAAGTATTCATGTTTGCATGCATACAAAAGGCAAAAAATCCTTCTCATATTAATTCAGAAGTTACTATAAAGGCTTTCCTTTTAAGCTGGTGCATCAAAATCACTAATGTACATTTGACTTTCAGCATAATTGCTGGACGCTTCACGTGGTGTATAGGCCTCTTTGTTGTTATTTGTTTCTATTTCCTTAGTTTGTCATCATTATATTTGATGTTTTACCTTAAGCAGAATGTCACAAGCAGATAAAAGTATGTACTTGTAAGGAGATGGTGAGTCAGACTAAATTTTTGTTGTGAGCTACTAAACAGTTGTCAATGGTCCTGGCTACAAGGGAAAGTGCTTATCTGCTTAGTTTCCTTCTGGCTAATATAGTGTGAATAATTTGACCTTTAGTTTGCCTTGTGTACAATGATCCTTGTATGAGGACAGGTTCTGAAGAGGATCTTGATAGTTTGATGCGTCTTTGAAAGAGAGTGCAGTTTCTGGATGTCCATCCAATTTCACACTTCCTAACCAAAATGAAACTTAATTAAAAGAAAAAATCAGTGTGTTATGGAAAGGCTAAGGTAACTTACAATGTTACTTATGGAGCACTGTGCAGGTTACCTGTGTAGATGAGAGATAAACAAGCATTTTTGTTAGATGTACACCTTCACACATATATAATTTACTTTTATATCTCATCTGTCTCACTGGGAGCAAGGAGGAAATGTGCTCTTTGAATGATATTTAGTGTTACATTCTGTTTTACCATCTGATTCTGATGTTGATGTTACTGAGAAGCGTGTCATGTACAGTTCAGTGACTGAAAACAATGATCAGGATTTGAGAGTAATAAATGAAATTACAAATAAGATGTTTTTTTAAAAACAGATTTCCTTTAAAGCGCAGAAAATGAGAAGAGTTGCAAGCTCTTTTTCTAATAGATACTGTGCTGGGTAGGATCTATTTATGCACTCTATTTCTGCTCCCACCATTTTTTAATTTCACACTTACATATTTTCCACAGGTTTTTCCAGCTTGCAGAGTTTAATTAACCTAGATTGTCTGCTATGTATTTCTGTATTTCTGAAATTAGGTTTCAGAACATAATTATTTAACATATTGATATCATTATTCAGTAACCTGAGAAGAATAGCTTTAATTTACAAACGAGGATCGAGGATCATCCAGTGGTGCTCTTCTGGTTAAAATGTTGGGAACACATCTCTGTATTTTGAGGGTGTCTGAAAATCATTCAACTGCTGTTTCAATAATGGCTAAATTTTCAGCCTCCAAATTGAAAACATATTAAACTGGATGGGAAAAACCCCCACATTTTGATTTTGGGTGTATTTATGACAAAAGGGATATAACTGTTTGGGTTGAAGATAAGAGTAGAAACTCTAAACACCTTGTAACCTACCTTTGGGATGATTTAGGGATCTGCGAAGTTGGTAGCTCTGTAGCTCTACAGTGCTTGATGTCCACTGAAACTGGTTGGAAAATACTAGCACATGAAGCTGGACTGAAACAAGAAGCAACTGGAGCCTGTAATTCATATGTGAATTTGACCATTTGTTTTAGGTCTCTAAATAAAACGGAAATGTTGTAGTTACAGTATGTGTGTGTATATAAGCAATCAAAAGTGAAGTTTTAAGATATTCGGTTTTATGCTTGAGAAGAATTGTTGTAGCCTGAAGTGTCTTTCTCTAATTCCCCTCAGTTGTTTAAGTCTTTCACATAACCACAAGGATGTTTTCTTCGTGCTCAGTAGTTCCAGCATCCTGAAGAGGTGCAGGGATGCTGCTCTGGGAGCTGAGCTCCTCTGGGAGCCGCAGCCTTTATCTTGCTTCCTTGAGGTGGGATTGAAAGATCCTTATTGCCATTTGCATGTCAAACAGCAGCTGGGAGTCCCCGAGCACCCCCTGAAAGGCTTTTGCCAGCCCTGACAGAGAGGGCTGTGGGAAAGCAGCAAGAGCAGTCGGGGCTTTGTTATACCCTGAGCCCCATCAGCAGTCACCGAACTCCACCAGGGACTCAAGGGAGCAACCTGAGAAATACTGTACGTAAATCAGAAATACTGGCTGTATTTCTCCATGAGGAAGTTACGCCATCACTGAAAACAAATGAATCTAAAATTGGTTGAAAGTAGATAGTATAAATGTTTCCTTGAAGTTTATATGATTTATTAATGGTGATTTTTAAAACAGTTTTGGTTTGGAAGTGGACTGTTGCTCTTTCGTAAGCCTACCTTAGATGATGTAGAGATGAGCCCATTAACACTTCTGTTACTTTGAAACTGAGACAGAAAAACAAAGGGACGTTACATAATTTCATAAGTCTTAAAAAAATTAGAAAAACCGTTGCATGGCAATATTTAAAAACCCTAGTATCTTTTTATAATGTACTGCATTAATCAAATTTCATAGCAGAACTGTGATATAGGTAAGTTTGTATCTGAAGAGCTGCTTAGTTCACCAGAGAAGAATTTCAGCATCTCTCCTGAGCTCACCTAGAGTTATTGGTTAGGCTGAAGAAATGTGGCTTGGCTGTAGTTTGCAGCCAGAGCTGTTCCTGTGAAAAAAATGTAGTCCACATTTATCAGGTCTTACCTTTGTGCAGTGTGCTTGTAGTCTAGACTTTCTTAAGGATGGCGTTCTGCCTTGCACAGTGGAAACAATTTTTCTAAAGTTTCAATTAGCTCACAAAGCTTGATGGTTGGTGGGTTTTTTTAGCTGTCAAAACCTGTTCAACTATGAGTATGCCAAGATACTATTGAAAAGTTTCTGGAGTGAAGCCTAAGAGAAATTCCAATGTTTTAGGGATATTCTTTGTGGAGAAGATTCTTTCACTAGTTTAGTTTTGGTCATGAAAGCTTGGAGAATGTTGCTTTCCACCTTCTTTGTTTTATTTCTGGGGTGATATTTCTGCTATATATTCCAGTTTTTTAATTAAGTTCTATCCTGTGAGGAGAAAAAAAAAGTTTGTGTTTCCTAAGGCTAATTTTAGACCAAGGTAAATGGGAGTAAAATCCCCAAAACTGTACACTTAGCTGTGTGACATGCTGATGCATCTCCACTGAATCTGAACAAGTAAACCTTTGCAAGATGCTTTATCTAGAATAGAAATCAAGAAACACTGTGTAATTTTTGAGCTTGGATTCTTTGCGTTGCTGCATGTAGAATTCAAATTATTTAACAATATTTGCTGGCTGCTTTGGCGGCTATTCTTAGAGATTTAATCTTCTAGTCAACCATTTTAAAAGCCATTTGTTAATGTTGGTTGAGGAATATAGTATTGGCTGTACTGGTCATCAAGTGTGTATCATCTAGTAAGGTTTCCTTTTTCATTGCTTTGGGCTTAGCACTGAAGAAAAATTAATAAAGAGGAACAAGTGCTCATAACTTTCTCTTATGAAGGATGTAGTAAGAAGGTGTTTGTTGGAGCTACGGTTCCTGGTGGTGGTCTGTCTGATTATTTTTGTATAAAATTTTTGCATGAAGGGAGAGGATCACTGGTGTCATACTTACAGCTGTGTGTGGTGGGATAAAGTTTAAATGTTGCCCTTCTTGATTTCTTTGGATGGAGGAAAAGGCAGGTTTAACCCATGCTTTCTGAAACAGTGTTTTTCTTAGTCTGCAGGTGGAAAAGCCCATAAGAGGAATATTTCAGTAGGCTGTAGCAACTTAGATCAGGTTTTGGCACTGCTACTTTCTTGTAATAATATATATCTGACAGGTTACTTTTGGCCATTCGATGCTTAAGAGCATGGTTTGTAATTCTCCGGAAAAGGTAGAAGAAATTTAACTTTGTCAGTGGTTTCAAATATTGCCCTTTCTATTTTTTAAGACCTTACCTTGCCTTCAATTACTATGAGTTTTGGAAAGTACAGTATTGACTTCTTATAAAGCTCGAGATCATTTAAATTAATACTTTTTTCTTGTGGAGGGGTGAGTGTTATTTTTTAAAAAAGTAATAGTAAGAGGAGATGCTTGCCAAGGAAGAGAAGGAAAAGAGCAAAGGAAAAAAAGAAAATATATATATATATGTAATATTTTTGAATGCTTTAAATGTCAGAGGAAGGAGGTACCTGAATAGCAGTTTTGTCTTAAGGTCTTCTTGGTTTGTGTCATTTTGATCAGTATGATCGTAATGCTCTTGTGGCATGTGTTGTATTTAATGTGAAACCTAATGAGGAATAGTTCTTCCAGCTGCAGAACCCAGTCCAAAGGCTACTCAAGTTAGTTGGTCTTTCCACTTGCTTCCCTGAGCATTGGATCTGACCCTCCAAAATCAGCTTTCAGAAAGGCTAAATCTGAGAAAGCTTTGAAATTCAGGGAGTTGCATTTCTGAGTTCCCTTAAGAAATTGTCAAGGAGACCATGCTGTCAGAGGAGAAAGCCATTTCTGAAACCTTTGTCAGCAGTGGGTCAAATTCAGCCCTGAGATGAGTTCTTACATGGGATTGGAGTGCCCCTTGGATGCCCCATTTAAGGCTTCACAGTAAATTGTGTGTAAAATATTCATAAGCTTGCTTGGGCATTTTTCACAGGAGCTGGATGATTGGTATTTGCGTGTAATCAGAAGTAGATAATACGTCTTCAGTCTCCCGTGTTCAGGGGTTGAGGTGACTATTTATTTGTTTGTTTGTTTATGCCTCTAATTAATTAAGCTAAAATTTTACTTGTAAAAACAAAAGCCAAAACTCATGTGTAGTTTCTGGATTGCAGGAGCTGGAACTTCAGGAAAAGAATATTCTCTCAAGAGTGAAGTGCTGTGTTTCAGTGGGTTGTCATGTCATGCTCTTACTTTTAGCTACATTGTAATCTTGCCTAAGGCTGTCTTACTTGTATGAAAAAATTAAAGTTTATCCAAATTTTTATTTGTAGTAAACCTGGGTTCCGTATTTGGTTTATGCCTCTATAGTATTTTATGCTAAATTCATAGGTTTAGTCTATTTCATTAGTGTATGTATATGTATAATTTAAACTTAGCAGGATTGCCTCCAAAACACGTTATTGTCATTGCGGACGAGGAATCGGCCATGCCACAGCTGTGTACAGGGTTTACCCTCTGAAGATGTTGCAGAGCCCAGACTGGCAATCTGCATTATGAGTTTAAGCTTGTCGGTAGCCTTACTTTCCTTCCCTGTTGTTTGGACATCCCTTTCAAATGGTCAGTGGGCTTGAAAATTGCCACTAAAATGCAGAAAATGTTGAATAGCCTCTATGTATGTATGTATGTATCTGTCTGCCTGTTTGTCTGTCTGTCTATCTATCTATCTATCTATCTACATCAAAGCTCTTGCAGTAGGGTGTAAATACAGCAGAGTGTAGCATAGCTGTGCCCACCCTGGCAAGTGCTGGCTGGAGCTGGGTGAGGTACAGCCGGCATTGTGCAGCGTAACGTGAAGACGCACTTCAAATGCTTGCTGTGACGAAGTTTGGTTTCTATTTGTGGCTGGCTATTGTATAGTCTGCATTCCTGCCCAGATCCCTCCGTTTCGCTGGAGTGCTGCTCTTGGGTTGAAGTCATTAGGGAACTGCTTGAAGAGTTCACTCGTACATTCTCTATATAATTTTAGTAGTCTGCTCACAGGCTTAGTTATGCCAGGCATGATACTAAAGAGCATTTATTATCTTTGGAGACCGTTGACATGACAAAACACATGGGCTGGAAACTCTTCTGTAAGCTCATGCTGTAACCAGTTGAAGTCAGCTTTAGATAAAAAAGTTCTATATGTTCTCTTAGTAGTCTTCTTTCATTGATAAGTATTGTGACACCATAGTAAATTCAGAGGGAAAAAGGAAAGAAATCACACATTGCACTTTATTTCTATTGTAATATTAGCTGGTAGTTAAAAAATAAGTAAAATTGCAATAGTTTGTAGGTGTCAGCCCTGGAATATTACTTGCTGCTTTTAATTCCTAGTTCTCTGCTGAGCCTCTCTTTGAAAAGATCCTCCCCTTTGCCCCAAAGTTCAGGAATGATGAAAATTATTATTTATGATGAACGTTCTTTGAGTGCTGTCCAATAATGGTCATTTAACTGGACTGTGGAGATCAAGTTATGGTGATGCTTTAAGGGCAGGAAAATTTCAATTTGTATGTACTAGTCAGAAAGGAGTTAAGTGTCTTTAGTTCCCACAAAAAATAAAATGTCCTTAGGTGATTTCCAACAGAAATCATGACCTTTTTGGATGCCAGTGTAAAATTAGTATCAGTCAGATAAGGGTGGGGATTGAAATGTTAGGTCATGAGCATTATTTGATCAAGTAGCAGCAGGTTTGATTTCACAGTTTAAGGGCTCCTTGAATTCCCAGATCAGTCTGTTATTTAGTTCAATTCCTTTATTTGACAAACTTAAGTAGGATGTTTTGTGTGGATGGATATACTCTCATGTTAAATACATATGTAAATATGTTAAAGACATTGGAAAAGCCAGAGTTTTGGAAAGATTAAACATGTACTTCAGTGTAGTGTTGAAAGAAGAAGCTATTAGAATTACACCACCAAGTGGGATTTGAAAATTCCTTTCTTGCCAGAAACAAGAACGAATTCCATTTTATTTTTCTGTTATTATTTCAGTAGGAAGTATTTTTTCTTAATCCTGTGGGAATGGTCACACTTTTGAGTGGATTGGTCTCTATTTAATTAAGATCTTGGATACATCACTCACCAAAGTTTCCATGTAACAAATTCTTTTTAAAGAAATGCAGATGCTGTTTGTGTGTTTTTATTCCAGTGTGAGCTTGTGAGAGAAGGTTACAGTGAAGACACAAGGTCAATAATGAAGCGTAGGATGTAGTTTGTGTTTGTAGGGAAGGGAAAGGTATTGAAATAAGTAATTTTAGGCCTGTTTATGTATTCTGGTCTGTATTATGGTTTTACTTTCATAAATTCAGGATCAACTCTGTGTCTTCAGAGCTTCTAGTCTTGCAAGTGGTTTCAAGTGAAGAGGTTCTGAAGTTAAATGGACGCTTCATGAAAAAAACACTGCTCTTTTTTTAAATCTTCCTCTTATAATTTTTGCCCTGTATTTGCTTAACCCCCCCCCCC